>CAJNOL010001647.1:12340-24365 GCA_905250125.1 Rotaria sordida | reverse complement strand
AAATGTGTCCCCTATAATCTTCTATCGATTGCTGAAAACCGCAGGTCATTATGACTTTTCGTTCGAAAGTTATAAGCTTTTTTTTCCAGGTGCCTTCTTTTAAAATTCCAATGGTAGTAAGAATCAAGTAATTCTACCGTTGTACGTTTGTAATCTTTTCGGCTACCCTAAATTAATAGATCAGGGTTCAAACTAAGATTAAATTTGATCTCGAATTAAGAGAGCAGTTTATGTTACAACTTGAATTAGTCTATAGATCAACGTCGAAAATTTGGATTCATATCTATGAGCTTTGATGAAGTAATGACACCTCCGGTAATAGAATAACCAAGGGACAAATTAAACAAATACATGAGAAGCTATGAACAGTTTTTTTTTGATCATTCTTGTCTATAAAACCATTTATAACTTTACGGATTTAAACTTAATTGATCAATTGATGATTTTCTTACTCGAAATGCCATTTTTTCATTCGAGTTCATGAATAAGAATTCGAATTCAATGTTGATCCACACATAAATTTGAGTTTTAACGAAAACTTTTCCATTTAATTCAACATTAACTTTAGCATATATGAACAAAATCATTGACTAGCAACGTAACTTCACAAGATAGAGACGCATGTATTTTGAAATCATGAATGTATTTAACACTATGTTTGAATCTCTAGAAGATAATAACACAAAAATTTTTGTTTCGGGACTTGATAGGACCTCTGAAAAATCAAGTTTTTAAGAAGAATTTTGTTGAAGCCTTGTCTCACTAAAATCTTCTTCACTGCAAATGCGATTCGTACCGTAGAGTCTATCCTGATTTTTTCTTTTGGGTTTGTTCCTCATAGGATGAGAAAGATATTTGCAAATTACTTTTAATTAGTGGTTAGCTGGAAGAACCAACAGTTTTACACATGTATAGGTTACAAGATTTAAATTCGTGAATGGTGTTATCGTTCTGATGAACAATAATTAGATGCTGGGGCTCCTATATGGATCAATAATATCGATGTAAAACGTTATCAAATTTGTCACAATCCTTCTAGTTCAAAATTTATTCCTCGTCGATAACATTATTGTCGATCATGTGGTCGTCGTATATGTGCTTCATGTTCAACAAAAATATTAATTTTTAAATATTGTAGTAAAAAAGGTCGAGTATGTGTTTATGATTAGTGTTATAGAAATTTTTCTGGTATAGAAGAAAAAGTCCAATATCATCTCTAAAAGTAACACGTGATCCAAATCGAACAATTTTGTTCGGTAATTTTTGTCTTGTTTCTTTAAAATCAATCATTTGGATTGAATTACAAGAAGATTATCAATTATATGTATACAGAGTAGCTCAAAAGTAACCTAACACAAAAGATTTCACTTTTGTTATTTGTACATCGTCAGCTAGATCTCATATTTATACCCCATATACTAGGTGATATAACTCAAAGATGCAGCATATGATCAGCATCTAAGTGTAATAATTTTTTCAAAAGTGTACAAACATAGGACAGTTAAAAGTAAGAAAGGGCATTTAACAGTTATAGTTTTGTTGTCATAACATAAATTATTTTATCTTCCTTACTAGTACTTATATATATGCTAGTGGTGGCATCTGTAGACAAAAGCACAAGTCGTTTGCTCTTCCATCCACTGATTCAGTTTTTGTTCTCTTTATATTCTTGGCTCTACGCACAGTTCTAACTATACATTTTTATCCAAGCACTATGTGTGATCACGTATGTAGCAGGATCAGATAAAAATAAGCAGCAAATAACCATTGCAACCTAATAATGCTGAATCTTTTCCAGATTGTTTTTAATCACGAGTCAACGCTCTCGGCTGTCTACATAAGAAAGAATTCGGGTTGTCAAGTGGTACATCATTTACCAGAATGCGGTTGAAGTTGCTCGTCAGTTCCAAGACCATTATAATCTAACTCTATCAGCACGAAACAACATCTTGAATCTTGTACGAAAGAATCTGACTACAACCAGCCTTCAACGAATGATGAAGGAGCTGGGTTTGAAGCCTTATCATCCCCGCTTACTACATGGCCTGAATGATGATGATTCTAATCGACGTTGTGAATTTGTCGGTATTTTTCTCAACTTGGTTTCTGACAACCCTTCGTTGTCTGACCGAATTGTTTAGACCGACGAAGCTATTTTCAAGTTGAATGGACACGTCAATCGACATAATTGTATTTACTACTCTGTAGCAAATCGTTATATCGTCATTACGCAAAAGATGAATGCTTCGAGTGTTATTGTATGAGTTGGAATTTAGTCTGGTGGTATTATAATTCCGTTCTTCTTCTGTGACACTGTTACTTACTACACACAACTGTCTTGAGATGCTGAACAAAGAAATTGTTCCTGCGATTGAATATCAAATAAATTTAGGAGAAAATATTCTATATGTACGATGGAGTTCCAGCTCATTACGCTCAATCTGCACAAAACGTCTTGGATAAAAAGTTTTCTAATTGATGGATCAGTCGACATGGGCTAATTGATTGGTTATCAAGATCTTCAGATTTGACTTCACCTGATTTCTTTTTATAGGATTTAATCAAAGACCGTACGTATGTGACAAAACCTCGAATTTTTCGAGTACTCAAGGATGCTATTATTACAGAAATACGAAACTTGCTAATGGAACTATGTCGACGAGCGTTTCAATCAGTACCTGAGCGATTGCAACTTTGCAAAGACTAACATGGTGAACAGATTGAGCAATTTTTGTGAAAAACTTCATTGTTATAAATATTTCACAACTACGTATTATTGTGTGTGTCATTTTCTAGTTCTATGACTCTAATAAATGTTTCGTTAAAACTCAAATTTCTTACCTTAATTTTGACTGCCTTATATTTGTACACTTTTGAACAAATTGCTACATCCCGATACTGATCATATTCTACATCTTTGAGCTGTATCACCTAGTATATGCGGTATAAATATGAGATCTAACTGACGATGTACAAATAAAAAAGTGAAAAAATTCTGTGTTAGGTTACTTTTGGGCTACCCTGTAGCATTTACACCAGAAACACAAACATTCATATTAAATAGCAAAGATAAAACATATCGCTATTATCTATGGATATAAATCATCAAATAACATATCCAAAAAATGATTATATTGATAAAAATATTCACAGTGCAAATAATAAATTATTATATTATGGTAATCTTTGGTATGATGTAATGAAACAGCTCGTTTAAATATAACAGCAATATGATATAAGAGAAAATGTGATTCAGCTGATAGTGGTAGCAGTAGTGTTTGATCAGTCTTTTTTTAATTTTTAATTTTTCTGTCTATTATTATATGGTTTATATGTTTTATTGTAAGAAATAAAAAAAAGAAATGTGTTTAAGCAGAAAGCGAAAGAATTTTATTTGAATAATGTTTTAAATATATTGTTCAAATTCTGTTTGTTTTGCTTGTCCATAACAGTTAGAGTCATTAGCGGCAAGGCTAGAATCACAACCACTAAATGTACGTTGGGGTGTACAAGCACTACTAACTAAAGCACGATCACCAACCAAATTCGATGCTGATGATGAATAGCTTATTTTACCAAGATTACAAGCTTGTGCACCAGCAGCTAGTGGCATTCGTTCGTAGCTAGTCACACGTGGTAATGAATAATCTCGATTGATTATTTCATTTGACCGGTCAAAATCAACAGTATTTCCACGTATATTTGTATACATTGAAGATGATCCTACCGGAGGCGACTACAATAAAAATTTATATATATATATTTTTTTGTTTTTTTGGAAAAACTTTTACTATATCTTCAATAACACCAGCACTACGAGCCTGTTGAACAAGTGTTCTTGGATCTAAAAGTGATGCCCCATAACGAGCTACATAATCGGCAGGATTTTCTTGGGCAACACCAAGTTTTTCAAATTTCCGGGCTGTACGTGTTTCAACATTTTCATAAATAATAACCGTATTACGTGGTTCTGGATATGTTATAGGAGGAGGAGCAGGTTCAACAACTCGACGACGTTCAGATGGAGGTCCATAGGGAATCCATCGTTCAATTATAATATCGCCTAAATAGCAAAGAAACAATGATCTGAATTTAAAAGAAAACAAAAAGAAAACTGAAGATAATTATTTTACGTGGTTTTGGTGGAAGCGATGGATAACGTTCGATGACAACTGATCGTGGTGGAGCAGGTATAGGAGGTAAACAACGAGTAACTGTAAAATAAAATACATTGATCAGTCTAATCTATGTAAGTTAGATTTGTTTTTTTTAACCTGTTTCACTGGGAATACATGATGGTGGTGTTGGTGGTCGTTCACGTAAGATAAGGGGAGGTGGTGAACAAACAGATGATGCATTTTCTCGTATGATAAGTGGTCGAGGTGGTGGTGGTTGTGCTGGACGCACTTCTTTAATAATGAGTGGCTAAAATCATATAAAGATTAGTAAGTTTGAATTTTTAAACATTTGTTTCATTACTCCTGGTTCTGGAACTGTTGGTGGTTGAAGATATCGAATAACCACTCGTTGTTCATATGTTACTGGAGTTCCAGTTGTTGCTCGTCGAATAATTTGTGGATTGGGATCCCTGTAAATATTATGAGCTGATTTTTCAAGATATGCATCCGTTTCTGCTGAACTATTTGTTTGAATCGCCGCTTCACTAGTCAAATCACTAGGTAGTGCTGTATTTCCATATGAACCATATCTATCAGTCGTATTTTCCGAAGCATATCGAGATCCGAATCTATATCTATCTCGATCAAATCGACTAGTAGTATTATCATTAAGATTAAATCTACTAGTTGATGATTCATATGATGAAGAAGGTAATCCTTCAGTATTTGAAGCCCATGTGCGATATTCATTTTTGTCAATCCTAGATATGTATATATCAATTTATTATTTTGATAAAAATTCTTTTATTCCTACCTTCCATCTCGATTTGTATCAATTTGTTCAAATACATCTTCAGTTGCATCACATCTTGCCATTTTTCCAAATCGATAAAGCAGAAAGAAATTCTTAAAATAAAAAAAAAACAATAAATGATTATTAATTTATATATCTATCATAAAAATATGAATTGTTCAATCAAGTATCAACGACATCATATATAAATACAAATATCGAACACTTATTTTATAACATCAAAAGTATTCTTGTTTATATTCCTTTGAATTTGTTGGTCAAAAACAAAAAATTAGCAATATTAATGAAACAAAAAAAAAAGCGTATAAATCGGTGTCGTGTCATTCTTACAAATATTTTCTGAGAATTGAAATATTGTAATAAACAAAAAAGAAGAAGAGCTCTTCATTAAATCAAATCAAGGAAAATTAGTCCATCAAGAATTCAAAAAGAAGAATATGAAATTAGCAGAGTCATCGGTTTAACATTATTTTAAATAGCGTGACTTTTCTTATATCATATATACAATTAACCTAGGCAGTTTGTATTTCGTTTTAAAGATGAACAAATGAATGTTAGAAAAAATTCTTTTCAACTGATCTTTTGATATTCATTATGAATAAATAGACTATTTAGGTCATTTGAAGCAAAAAAGATCATACTAACCTTTCACTTAGCTTTGATTCTTCACAAAGATTACTTTTCTGAATAACTGTTCATGTGTGATAACTCAGGCAGACACATTAACGACCAAAAAGACGTTTAAACATATCACTTTATAAACTGTTTAAAATGTTTGATTAATCGTCGAAAACGCGTTAGAACAGTTTAAGATTAATATTTTTTAACGTGTTTTGGATGTGTCAATGCTGTGAGAAATTGAAATGTTCACAATTTTACTGCGGTTTTAGCGATTGCTCAAACACTTTCAATGATTTTTAGATTTTTCATGAAAAAATTTGGTAACAATTAATAAAACATTTCGTTTACATGATGAATGAACAAATATACGGCGTGTTCCACAAGTCCATACACGCAAAAACATTTTGAGTGCGAAATTTTTGGACATCCTGTATACGCTTCGTATCGACCCGTGAAAAGTAATTACTACAAGAAGGTCTATATAGTAATTTTTAGGACAGGATTGCTTTCTCATATTATGAAACAATTTCTACTAATTCTCTCGAAAATCGAAATCTAACATCATTTTGTTCCACCTGCCTTTTTACTTGAAATATTTTCTTTTTTGAAAAATGTCAATATGGATTGCCTCTGACTTACATATTAAGTAGTTAAATTCTCAAATGTCATATACAATACCCGATCACATAACAATAAAGCAATGAATATTCTCTCATTAGAAAATATAATATTTATTCTTTGTATACTAAGAAACTCGAGTTTCATATTTAACATAACTGACAAACTGGGTTTTTGGATGAATAAATATTTAAATATTCAGATCAACTCATGTATTGGCTAGAGGGAATGAAAACGAACAATCATCTAACAAGTTTTTAATACTTAAAATAATTACAATCTGAATCGCAATTACTGATAAATGTTCTACTTGATTCACAATACTAAGTTTTGAATGTGTTTATTCTTATACGCACAATATTGACGGAAAAATCTTTGAAGAAAAACCCCGGCTATCAGCGGTTTTTCAGAAACCGCAAAAGTCAGACCGTTTATTCGATTTTTTGAAACCGTCAATTACCACGGTACCTCGATACTGCAATTTTCACCGGTTTTCGAAGACTGAATAAACGGTCTATCTTTTGTGATTAATAACAATCGCTGAAAACCGCAGTTTTTTCAGGCCACGTTATATCCAAAGTCAAGGTGAGTTACCCTTTGAGGGACGACCTAGTGAAGTTTTACAAGTCCCATTACCACAATGTCACTTTGGACTGAGAGATAAACTAACAAAAATTTGTTTCAAGTTTCTTAAAAATAGTTGCGTACGACACCCTCATCATTGTTATACATTCTATCATATTTCAATATATACTGCACGAAGTGTATAGAGACACTAGTAAATATTGTATCAACATCAATATCAAAAATCGCGGCTTGTTACGTGAAAACTTCGGTTTTATGACAAACTGTCTTTACAAAAAAACTGATGGCATGAATCGTGACTCTCCAAGTAAGCAAAAAATAAGTGAAGACGAGCGATTAGATGGCTTATTTGAATTTCCGGATGCTTGTATCATTTTCTGTTGATGGGTATAGAGGAGGTATAGAAGGTATAAGCAGGTATAGGAGATATAGAAGCTATAGAAATTGATTTTTTCGAGCAAGGTTTGGCAAGTAGCACCAATATATTTTACAGATAGATATTTAAATTCGAACGCTATTGAATGATCAGCTGTGCCAATTAATCAATATCTCCAATATCTTCTATACCTCCCTATACCTCCTACACATTCTTATACCTCCTATACCTTCTTATATCTTCTATACCTCCTTATACGTCCTATGCCACCTATATCTTCTTATGCCTCCTCTATATCCATCAACAGAAAATGATTCAAGCCTCCGAAAATTCAAATAAGGTATCATACGAGGCTGGCAACATGACCAATTCAAAAAAAACCCCAATATTCTTTCAGTTGATAAAGAAAACAAATAACTTTATTAAATTATATAAAATTCATTTGAAAACGGAATGCTGGAATGGTCACTAAGTCGTCACCATTATTTTTTCGAACAATGGAATCTCACAAATTTCTATTACCCTTTCATTTCTAATTCATTGAGATTATACATTAGACAGTTGTCGTTAATTCAGAGCACCTTTCAAAGTTTTGTTCCTTTCTGCCAAGATACTAGAATCAAAATACGTGCACCTACCTATGTGGCCTCAATGACTACTGATCGATTCAGAATGACTTCAAAGGAATGTAATCGAGCACGCTGAGTATTTTGTCAATATTTGTTGTCCTTGGGTATTATTCTTGAGTTTGTAGGACTTGTTTATTAAAAAAAAAGTCGCTTTCAGTGATTTTAAAAAGAGCAGAATGAAACTTTTGTGGGAGAGACTCATTTCTACATTGTTGGAGTTCAAACTTTTAGAATATTCTCACAATAGTATTGTCAATGTTCAAAAGATGTGAAAAATCTACTGGCGTCCTTCCAATTCTTTGAATATATTAAGATTTTCTAGAAATCATACGATAATTCTTTCAATTCTACGTATTCGTCTCATTTATGAATCGACTTTAGCATATCGTTTTGAGCGTATCCTAGAAGTTTGAATTTCAATAATATAGAAATGAGTCTCTTTCACAAAAGCTTCATTCTATTATTTTTACATCACTGAAAGCGACTTTTTTTTATAAACAAGTCCTACAAACTCAAGAATAATACCCAAGGACAACAAATATTGACAAAATACTCAGCATGCTCGATTACATTCCTTTGAAGTCATTCTCAATCGATAAGTAGTCATTGAGACCACATAGGTATGTGTACTTATTTTGATTCTAGTATCTTGACAGAAAAGAACAAAACTTTGGAAGGTGCTCTGAATCAAAGACAACTGTCTAATGTATGGTCTCGATGAATTAAAAATGAAAGTGTAATAGAAATTTGTGCAATAACATTGTTCGAAAAAATAATGTTGACTACTTAGTGACTGTTTCAGCATTTCATTTCCAAATGAATTTTATATCATTTAATACATTTATTTATTTTCTTTGTCAACTAAAAATAGCAGCTTTCTAGCTACTTTCTTTCTGTAGTAATTCAACTTACAACTAAATCTACTGTATTTTTTAATGAGTAGTAATCTAGTTTTAGAATGTATCGTCATTGCAAATTCAGAACATTATGAAATTTTTTAGCAATTAAATTTTCTCATACTAAATTGTCTAACATATTAGTATAGGGTGATCAATAATGAAAAGAAAAACAATATAATGTAAAGAAAAATTTCTAAGCATCTATATTGGTAATTGACAATAGATTATGGACAGTTAGAGGTATTTAGCATATGGAAGAGATAATAGCAGAAATATCATCTCACTGATTATGCTTTGCTAAAAGTCAATCAGCATTATAGATTTATGTGTTAAAATAAATGCCTTACAAATTGTTTCAAGCTTGAAGATTCAGATCCATGAAAGTCTTACACTCAAACTTTGTTTCACAAACCTGTTTCAATTAATATGTTAAATAATTTAACTAAACAGTTATAAACGTAAATTCAAAAATAAAATAAAATCTTCGTATGTTATATTGACGAATGATGAAATTTGCTGAATAAAGAGAGAACAACATACACCTACGTCTTCCGTTGTAGGTATCGATTGAGTATTATAAATTCATCTTATAGTATCATGCAAAAACACGTCTTTTCTTCTATGTTGGATAATTGAAAATTCTCTACTATGTCAAGACTACGAAAATTATCAATAATTACTCAATAGACATCAGCATATGTGTACATTGTCACCAATATTATTTTATCTAGTTAGAGTAGAAATTCGATTAAGTTCTTCAAAACTCACATTGAAGTGAAAAACGTATAACACATTTATTATATCTCATCCCAGTTGGATGTGTATTTCTGCCATTTTTCATTCTTTAAAACTCGAAATGTAATTGCACATATCTTCAAGAAGCAAAGACTTCGTACCTTTGAGAGCTAACGTAAAAAAAGCGTATCGAAGTACTAAAAAGTAGGAGAAAATAGTAAGTATAGTGTTCATATCTGTGCAAAAACTGGAAACTTATATGTTTAAAATTGATTTGAAAAATAATTTGATTTGAAAATAATTTATATATTTTTTATATCATTATTTTTTTTATTGTAACTATACATTCGATTTACTTTATTTAAGAATTAGTTCAGATTACACAGATGTAGTTTTGTTTTAACTGTAAAATGAATCAATTTAATTTAAAATTAAATAAAACTATGATACTAAAAACATTAATTTGTTTTTAATTCAAATGATTAATGATTTATTTTTGTACTTAATATTGTTTTTCTGTTATTATTAGTTTTTTCTAAACTTTTACAATCAAAATTTTTTGCTTTAATTTAAAAAAATCTAAAATAAACTCATCCAATCTTATCTACATATTTTTGTGCTAGAATAAATTTTCTTTATCCATATGCAAATTAAAAAAATTCTATTAAATGGTATACACGAATGTTTAGAGACATAGAAGTAGGTTTCTCGATCATGTGGTTCAATTGTCTAAATGATGAATAAGTAACATATTGTATTCATGTTCGGATCTAACCTTTTGCCTTAGATATTTAGACTTAGACTAGTTCAAACTAACCCAGCAGATCTTATTACAACGCGTCTTGTGAACCGTTCCTGACAGTCTTCCTTTTTCTATTTTAAGTCATTTTCAGATAGGCGTCACTTTCACTCGACCTGACTAACCTTTGTCTCAAACAGTTCTCGTCCTAGACTAGTCTGCATTTCACATAATAATTTGATATCTAATCGATCCTGAAATAGTCTTCGACGGATCTTTTTCTAGAAAAAGACTAGACTATACATCTGCAATGACGCTCGTCAATGACAGACTACGGACGGGGTTCCAGGACGAGATCGTTTTGAGACTTAAACTAGATATATCGAGCCAACATGACTAGAAAAAATACTCGATATTTAGTTCGTCGCCAGTCCACTGGAGTATAGCTATAACTATACTCTTGGTATTTGATGATTTTAAAAACTGCAAGGTTAGAGTTAGACAACGTGATTACAATCGAGATTAACGCGGTTTCTAAAACTACCATTCACAGAGATATTGAATATCACGGTTATCAAAACGAAATCGCAGTTTGCTTAAGCAATATCAATGTAGGATTCGAAAAACCACTCTTTAAAGTGGTTTTCTTTAAAATATTTTCCGTAGTGAGATGGCTTACAGTTAGATTACTGGTCGTTATTCAACAGAAAGCTTTAGATATCGTTAATTATGGAAGAGAAGTGTTCAAAATAATCAGAATTCGATTTCTCATTGCTTAAACAAGCAAATTTTAGATATGTGCAACAAGAAGTACAATCAACAGGATTATAATTAACAAAATAATATAACTAGGAATCAATCTTTCTACATTGCGTACAAACTCATTCTGAATATATATATATACGTTAGAGTGGCTACTCTTACTCTAGTATAAAAAAAGACGCTTCAAAAAATTCTACGACTTAATAAAAAATGTATTGCGTCTCCAAATTATTTTTACGGAAGACTATTGCTACCCTTTGTAGTGCTGGTGCGTCACATATGCTCACTATTGCGGTCGTCAATGAGCATATTGCGGTATATCAAACCTGTAACTACCACAATATCCGATATTGCGGTTATCAGTGAGCATACCGCAGTATATGAAACCGGTAAACACCGCGACATCTGATACCACAGTTCTCAGTGACCAGACAGTGGCATATGAAACCAGAAACTACTACGATATCTGATACCATTGTTATCAGTAAGCATACCACAGTATATAAAATAGTAAACATCGCGACATTCGATACCATGGTTCTCAATGAGATTACCACAGCATCAGAAATCGTTTACCACCGCGATATCTGATATCATTGTTATCAGTAAGCATACCACAGTATATAAAACGGTAAACATCGCGATATCCGATACCACGGTTCTCAATGGGATTACCGTGGCATCAGAAATCGTTTACTACCGCAATATCCAATACCGCGGTTGTCAGTGAGTATACTATCTTGTTCGAAACCAGTAGATACCGTGGTTAGCACTCTGCACACCGTTGTTTTCGTAAAATACAGTACAAAAAGAAACGCAACCAATCGCAGCTCCGTTGAGTGATACGGCACAGCGATCCAAAAAATCGCGGTTTACAGCGGTTTTTTTCAAAAACTTTTCTGTGGGTACAGATGTGCATTTCTTATACTGAATCGTACATATTGTAACTATGGGCGTAAACTGAAGTCAATAGCTAGCTTAGGCAACTACTCTTTAAATGAGATGAAACATAAGTGAACAGATGAAAATGAAAGAACTTCTATCGGAATTTTAAAAGAAGGCACCTGGAAAAAAAGCTTATAACTTTCGAACGAAAAGTCATAGCGACCTGCGGTTTTCAGCAATCGAT
>CAJNOL010001646.1:10207-57811 GCA_905250125.1 Rotaria sordida | reverse complement strand
GTGTGTGTGTGTGTGTGTGTGGAGTTTCGTTTGTTGAAGAGGGTAGCGAAGACAGAAAACGATAATAATAGAAGCGTGTGAAGATCTCAATGTCTTTTTTTTCTTGTACTATAAATAGATTGTTATAATACCAAATAATAATATCCGTATGAATCGAAAATTAAAGTATAATTCATTATTTTTTATCTATACAAAGATAAGAATATGTTAAAAGTGAAACAAAAAAAAAAAGAAATCTTGAAGGTTACTGAAAAAAAAAAAACCTAAAAAAAAAAAAAGAAAAAAGAAAACAGAAAAGTTACTCATTCAGCATTTTATAGAATAAATAAATATGTAGTAGTCAACAAATGCGAATAAGAGAAGACGCGAGAAAAATGTGTGTAAAACAAAAAGGTCACTGTAAAGAAATACAAGCAAAACAAAAAATAACTACGAATCAAACAGAAAAAGAATCGAGAGAGAGAGAGAGAGAGAAGGAGAGTGATAATAAAGATGATGAGCAAGCAAAAAAAAAAACGAAAAACGAAAAAGCAGCTGATACAATGATGCTTTATTGTTAAACAACAAAACCTTCAATTTGTAGTAATAGCAACAAGTCAACACGACATAAACAAATGTGATTTTTTTTTCTGCTTTGTTCTTCAATTTTTTTCTCTCTTTATTCTTGTCGACGATTGACTTCGAGACTTAGACACATACGCACTTATATTCAAGGAAGAAAATGAGAGTGTGAGAGAGAGAGCAACCTTTGATCGTTTCAAGGTTCAGTTCACGTACTTGAAATGGGGTCAAACAAATTATTCTTTCTTTTTGTATTTTGTTTATTCATCTCTATTAAAGTTCAATCGATTTATTTAATTAAATTTTTACTTCCATATCAAAACTTTCTACTGTCTGTTGTCTACAATATATAGAAAAGTTTATATATACATATTTATAGTGAAAAAAACAAACACGAAATATATATTTATACAAAACGAACAACAATGTCTCGGCATAATCGAGAATACAAACACAATTTATTTTTTATATTTAGTTGTTTAATGTCTAATCTGGTTTTTTTTTTGTGTTTATGTTTAACTGTACGAAACAACCAAATCAAACATAAAAAGACAAGAAGTAGAATATATATATATATAATAAATAACACAGACAATATAGTAAAGAATCAAAAGATAAAGACACACAAAAAAAAAGCAAAACAAATTTATCACACATTTGTTGTTCTATTTAATATTTGCTACACAACACAATTGAAATTGATCATAAATTGTTTTAAGATCATCTAATATAAATTGATATAAAACAACAACATTTTCTAATTGTTTATCAGATTGTAAAGAACAATCCAAACAACGTACAACATGTTTACGATCAATTTCTTTAACAAATAATATATTAAATACTTCATGATCACATGTTATACAATAATGTGCTGGTTCATTTATTGTACGTAATTGTTTTCGTATAATAATATTTTCACCAAATTTTTCTTCTAAATATTTAAATGTTAATTCAATATATTTTAATGATTGTGATAAAATAAATTTAATTAATTCATATAATTGATAATTATTAACACGAATATTTCGTGCTATATTCCATGTTAAATGTATCATTGGTACAATTGATTTACATGAATTTAATTTATTCCATTCATAACGTTCAATAGCTGCATAATATTGTGTATATGTTAATGGACCAACATTCCAAGCTATATTATTACACCAACCAATTGCTTGTACCCAATGAACACATCTATTAGAAAATTCGAGTTTTTTTTTTTTTATTCTACAATGAATATATCGAGTCTCAAAAATGATTATTGAATATATAAAATAGAATTAGTTCAGTAGGTATAACACCTATGATTACATTCAATTATCATAATATAACCTATTAAATATTACGTTCTAACGTTCCGAATAATAGATTTCAATATAAAAGCTATAGGTTTTTTTTCTAAGTTGTCTGTTATGGTCTATGTTGATGACATTCGAAGACCTTGATCTATATTTCAACACGTATGTGTCATAGAAAGAAAGAAAAGGAAATATGAGATTGTTTATAAATCTTTGCAAGTCAACTAAAGAAAATTGATTTTATAAAACTTGCAAAGACCCTAGGCGAACTTTTTTTTTCATGCTCAAGACAAGCGCTTAAGTGTTTGCATAAGTTACAAGAAATTCATGTGCTCAATCCCAGAAAATACAACTATGAAATTTTATTAAAAGTTGATTTATTTTGCACGTAAAATTGAAAAAAAACTAAAAAAGTTTTTTAGTAACAGACACGCTTGGATAAGAATTCAAGCACATGGACAAGAATCTCAAGAACTTGAACTCACCGAAAGGTCTCAAGATTTGTTCATAGCACATGACTTTCTTGATTAAGATTCTCAAGTATCTTCTGTGCAGACCAAAAGAAGTTCATCTAGCGGAGTCAATTAAAGTTTTTGAATTGTAGATTTTGTTCTCTGATATTTAAAATCGCTTTTAAGTTCGAACTCTATGCATAAGATAGATTTGAATAGGCTATTAAAAACTTCATGAGAGAAGAAAAGTACCTACACTTTCCCTATAGAGTTAAAGCTATTTTACTAAAATATTTACCCATACATAGGTCTATCTATGGACAAGAAAAAAGCTATAATTCTTTGATGAAAGCTTTGATATTTCGACATAGTTAAATATTCTATTTTTCAAAAATAAAATATTCTTACCCTGCATTAACAAAAACAAGATCTCCAGGTTTTTGTATAAAACGATAAACTGGTACATGTGCATTATATAAATCATCTAATATAGGCCACCATGAACCAGTTAAAAAATCAAGACCATTTTTTTCACATAATGTATGTATAACACCCCAATATTGTTCTTCAACAGCAAACCATTCACAATCACCAGGACCAATATTAACATTAATAGCACAAAAATTATTATTTTCTTGATGTCCTGGTGTTCGAGAACCAGGTACTTTCATATATAATTGTACACTATTCATACCTAATATTGTATAACCAATATGAGATAAAAGATTTCCAACGGATTGAACACATAAAAATAATGGTAATTTGGTTAATTCATGCAATTGTATTGGCCATTTTTTTTCATCGGATAAATCAACATTAGTACCAAATTTAATTGTACGTATAGATGATGCTGAAGATAAGAAAAAAAAAACAATTATTCATTTCAAAATATAATATGTTTTACTATTTTTTTAAAAAACTTTTGATAGAAATATCTCATAGAGACTTGCGGTTTTCATCATTCATGAGAAAAGAAGTTTCGAGACCATCGAAATTTGATTAGTCAGTAATTAACTAATCAGATCAGTTTTGGATGGAGATTTTCAAAAACAATATTTTCAATCTATTTTCTCTTTGACTTAGACCTTTAATAAGACTAATTGATAGAAAAATTCTTCTCTATCGATCTGTGCAAGCTCGACATGCACAGCTTGTTCCATTCGAGAGTTCTAAGACTCTTCCTGAAACTTTGGCTGTCAGCCAATTGACCTAGGATCATCCGGACAAGCAGCTAGGCAAGTGTAATTCACCATGCTGAGTCGAATGATGATATTTTTCAAACTGATCTGACACTGTTATCTCAATATTTCTGAAATTCTACCATCAGCTTTCATGTAACGAAGAAGTCAACATTGCAGAAATATTGAGATACTGGATCAGATAAGTACGAACCGAAAAAAAAATACTACCGTTTGATGAAGATGATACTTAGGGTGGACTAAAAGTTTAAAGGACCTTGTTTGATAAGGTAATCTATTCAGAAATGAAAAACCAAAAGCTTTTTGAGGCGTGTCGAATGGTATATAGCAAATCCTATTTTCATAAGACTTTGAAGGATGACCGGAGATGCTACGTATATGAGATTGTAGCTCGTCAAAACTGAGGGAATCACAACTTTTTATTGAATAACCCAGTAATATTTCAATATCTCTAGAAACGAATGTCCAGAAAAGCAAACCATTCTAGAATGTTCTATTACTCGATAGTAGTCATCAAATGAACATCGTCTCGGTCGAAAAACGATTTAACACTCCAAGAGGTTCCCTCGTCAGCACAATGAATTTTCTTTGTCTAGCTGCTTGTCCGAATGATCACAGATCAATTGAGTGGAATCAAAGATTTCAGGAAAAGTCTTATAACTCTCAAATGAAACAAGTTAGGAATGTCAGCCTTGTGTAGATAGATAGAGAAGAATTTTTTCTGTCGATTACTCTTATTAAAACTAAAACGAAATAGCTTCATCAATAGTTTCGAGTTTTCTATCTCGATCATGTTCCTATCAAAAATGCAATCAAATATATTGTAGATCTTATTTTTAATTCATAAGATATATATATATTTACTAGAATTTTTTTTCGATATTCCATTTGTTAAATTATTTGTTGATGATATTAACGATTCATTCAAATCATCTTTAATCATATCATGATATGAATATGCTTGATATTGTCCATATTTAGCTATTGTTGTATATGAACGACTTGATTCACATCTCCAAATATTTTTTAATGGTATTGTCATTGATGTAAAATCAAAATTTTCATCACTTGCTTGTTGTCGTTGTGTACGTACTTCAATTTGATGATCAGGTTGTGTTTCAACAAGTGATTTTGTTGAAAATAAACTTAAATCAATTTTAAGTACATTAGCTAGACCACGTAAAACACATATAGATTGTGATAAACAATAATGTTGTAATTTAGCTGACATAGCTTCATCATGTGTTTCTAAAATAATAGTTGGTGTTGTTGGTTTAAGATTAATAGATGAATGTTTTGGTGGTTGTGGTGGTGGTGTTGGTATACGACCATCAGGTAAATAGGAAACAGATGATGGTGGTGATGTTTGTTTAATAATTTTTTGTATATCATTTAAATTTTTTTCAATAGAATATGATGATATTGGTTCAAGTTTAATTTGTTTTGTTTTTATAGATATATGTTCATTTGTTAATAAACGTTTATCAATACGTATAATATCAATAGGAGGTTTGGTTGGATGCATATTTGATAAGTAATGTTTAGTAGACAAATGTTGATACAATTGTTTTTATCAATGAACGAATAGAAAATGAACACTGAGAATTATTGGCCGATGATCATGATGATGTGATGGCGTTGAAGAAAGAAGAAAAGATGACGGAGGTTGAGATTATATAGTGGACAATGATGATGGTGAGTGTCAATATTTTGTCGCAGAAGCACTTGCAAATATTTTAAACTAGAAAATTTTCTAAATTGTTACTATGTCTAAATTAATTCTTTTTTTTTTTTTTTTTTTTAAATTCCAAGATTCTGAAACAAAAAAAAATTAATTAAATAGAAATACTTTTTATTTAATTCATTAAAAATTATTATCTTTTACTTTAACAAAATTTTTCAATTTATAAAAAGAAAAAAAATAACGTCTTATATTTAATCACTAAATTCCTATTAAATATCTTCGAAATTAGATAAATAATAATTCATCAAAGCTTTCGACTAAGGATTTAATAATCAGATTGAGAGATGTACAGGGTAAGGGTTAGAAAACGAGAGTGTAACACCCTTCTGTCTCCAAAAATTGTCAGTCCCTTCTGATGAAGAAAGTCCTATCATTTTAAGTCAAGACTAGATGTCTTATATAGACTCAAATGAGTTATGAAACATCCCTTTAGCTTATTGGTACGGAGACACTGTACTTTTATGGGAGTGTTTAAATGACTGTCGCAGTACAGAAAACTGATTTTTAACTTAATTCAGTGCTAGATTATGCGCACCGGGCATCAGATGTGCGTATGTTTGTTCTCGTTCAAAGATGAAACCCTATGTTATTCATGTAAAAACAAAATTGAGGACAAAAAAAAAAAGAATTTTGTTATTTCTTTTCATTGAGATTTAAATATGATTTTTTTTTTCATTTCGAAAATGTCGAATCAATTGAATTTTTGTTGCTTTTATTCTACAAATTTTACTCACCTGATAGAATATTAAACATCAATATTTTCATTTAATTTATCAACATAATTTCTATATGTATAAAAAAAAACTTTCATATTATATTTGTATGTTTGCTTTAATGTTGTTATTATTATTATTATTTTTTTTATTTGATTTTCTTCTATTTAACTAAATTATCATAAAATTTTATTCTTGTTATAATGTTTTTCTTTTTAAAATAATATCTTTAATATTTATATTTACAACCAATCAAAATAAAATAATTCCAAAAAAAAAAAAAAGAAGAAATTTTTAATCAACATGTACTTGTTCGATCAATTTGTAAAATATTTTAAACTTATTGAATAATCAATGTAATTAATAATAAATTCAACGAAAAAAAAAAAGTAATTAAATATTAACTTGATAAAAAACTTGAGTATTCATAAATACAGAATTTGTTGATAAGTATGAATTACACTACGAGCAAAAGAAAAAACCGCAGATAGACAAGAAGAAATAACCGCAGTTGCTGTCTTCACACAAACATATACACACACACACACACACGCACATTTACGACCTTCTAGTAAAAATACGAGAGAACGAGCGCAACTATTTTTCTACTACTAATATTATGGTAGTATTCTTTGTCGTTGTCGAGCTTAGTGTAAAGTGAAGAGGAAGGAAAAAAAAGAGAGAAATTTCAGTAGAAACAGAATGACAAGAAAAAAAGCATACTGATTGTCGAGACTAAAATGCCAATAGACAATATTAAAATATATTTAATAAATATAAAACAAAAAAACTTTCAAATATTATAGACTTGATTATGATTAATATCTAATATATCGATTGCTTGATAACTCGAAAATATTGCATAGAGTTAAGAATTGAATGACATACGATTAATGTCTTCCAGGGGTTGTTATTAGAATATTATCAAATGCAAATAATACATGTTTGCTATCCAGTACAACCGTTTTATTTTTTTCTTTACTTATGTTAAACATTCTTCAGACAGATAAATTTTTCTTTATCAGAGAACGAAGGTGAAATTTTAGTATATGTTAAAACTATATGTAGTACTACTTTAGACTAAAGTACAATAAAAAAAAAAAAAAAAAAGAAAACATCGATTCCTGTTCACGTATTCAATCTTGAATATATGAAATGATATAAAAATAAACTTCAATAGATATATAATATCAAGTAAAAGATATGCAAGGTCATTCTGCCCTGAAAATCTCCACTTCCGGCATCATTCTTCAGCGTAAACCTGATATTTAAGCTTTTGCCTTTAGATATGTACGTCATCATCATTAATTACATTAATCATATATATCTTCAATAAGAACTACTAATTAACACAACTATTAGTCTCATCGTTAGTTGATATCTTTTATTCGCCGAAAAATAAAGAATTATCTATTTTATAAGCATAAGTTTTATGTTTTAAATGAAATTTAGTTTGTTTTTTTTCTTTATTAAGCCTAATTATTCTAACCTACCTTAATTAATATCTTCAAATAGTAAATGTCTATGTGAACAATTTTTTTTTTTTTGTCGATTATAGAATAAGTTCAGAACAAAAAAAAATGTTTGTTTGATTCATAATTCATACCCGTGAGAAGAAATTGATGTTGTTGCAGGTTCTTTTTTTCTTCTTTCGTTTGTCGAAATAAAGATGCGCCTATAAATAATAAAGAATGCTGAATATAATACAAAACAAAAAAACAATAAACACACGATCGTTGAATACCGCAAGTATTTACTTGTTTTTGTGTTTTTAAGTATGATGAACGACAGAAAGAAAAGAAGAATAACAAGAACGAAAGAAAAAAAAAACCAGATTTTCATCAGCATTTTTTTTTTCTATTATTTCATCTTTTTCTTTTCGAGCTAGCACAACAAGAAAATAATAATTTCTGTTCATCATTTCTTTTTCTTTTCTCACCACAAGTTTTTGTGTTGTGATATATATGCATCTAAAAGAGAAAAAAAAAACAACGCATTTAACTTTATTGTTATAGTCATATGTGAACATGCTATGTTCTCATACGTACTCGACATGTAGATAATAAAAAACAAATGTTAACATCTATACTCGATTTATATAGATAGTCTGCATGGAATAGTCTAATATATAAATTGATTTAATCGTAGGTATTAAAAAAAGTTATTTTTTTTCCAAAATTGAGATAATTTCTTTTTTTTTTGTCAGGAAAATCTGGTATCACTTATCTTGTGAAATAAATTTCTTCAAAGTTCAACACTATTTAGATAAAGTTTAAGATATCGATTGAAAGTTATCTTGAAAAGGTACGTAACTCTCAGTGGAACCTGCCCGATACAAAATTTTCAAATTCAAATTCGAGACCAACCTGATGGACTCTAATTTCCTGCGAGTAAGAAATCATTGAAACATTGAGTATTCTGTCAATATTTCAGCACAGATAAATCATAAACTCTTGAATTTGTTTTAAACATATGCCGTTGAATTCTCTATAGAACTAGAAGTGATAAATCTCATTGACCTGTTCTAGTGAGTTTTAATAAGGACTTTGCTTGATGATGTAATGTATGTTGTTTCTGATTTCTTTTTCTAAGTCATACGCAGCCAATAACCAGAGTAATTTTTTTTTTGTATTTAAAAATGTTGCAAAAATGAACTCATTTTTTGTCATACGTGAGACTTCCAGAATGTTTTTACTTTAAAAAAAATAAATAATCAAGAGAGAAAATATTGCCATTCTAAAAAAAAATGACTTTGCAGAAAATACTATCTAATGAAAAAGGTAATCAGCATATATGCACAATTAATAGGGACTTTCAAGATCTATCTGACAATGAATTCTGTTCCAAAAACTAATGATACGCTCGTATCGAGAGAAATAAATTCTTGAAAACGATGTATAGAACATAGGTGCAGATCATATTATATGGTCTACAAAAGCGTTCTGCTTTATTGTTTTAAATTAAAGTAAATAGAAATTTATAGAGATTTCAACAGTGCATTTTTCAATAACTAAATTCAAGGATTTATAATTGATCTATATGAAGACATTCGTAAAATACTCAATTTTGCAAATATTTCAACTCATCTAGTATATATCAAAATAACTATAAAATCACTACAGCTAGAAAAGAAAGATCAATATGTCGTTATTGACTCTTAGTCTCATCATCATTATGCATGTTTTCAATGATGATTGTTATCAAGAGATCTTAATAGAAAATGTAAAAAGGCCTCTTGGAGGATCTTAATCCCCTTTTCTACTCTATTTCGATAACTATATCTCTCTTTCAATCCTTCTCCACACAATAACGTAATACTATATATAGAGTAATAATAAGCGTTGGAAAATTCCATAAAAGATCAGCAAAGGAAAAATTCCAACGTATATGAAAGGAAAAGAAAAGTCTATGGTGTATGACTAACAATAAGAGAAAAGAAGAAGAACATAAGTTCATATGTATAATCCTATAGAAAAGAGAGGAAAATCCTTATGACTGTATCTGAAGAAGATACAGCTCATAACATCTCTTTTCTTCCAGACCACTTCTGGTTCTTCGCGAGAATACAACCGATCGGACTCAAATTTTTATCACAGCTAGATTATTGAAAATGATGCGATCTCTATTCGAGGAAAAAAAATCTTAAAAACAAGTCTTCAGAGGTTTTTTGAAGGGATCTTATAAAACCATCGGACCTACTTACGATTCCAGTCTCACATTGTCCGATCAAGCTAAACTTTTTCCTGGAATAAAGCTTCAATGGTGATTTTAAGCTTTTTGAAAAATAAGGACAAAAAACTGCGGGATGACCAACTTGATCTTTAGAGGGACAGTGTTTCTCAATGTGTATTTTTCGCATAACAGACGGACATGTAACTTTCGTTTCTTGCAAGTGGCTTTCTTTTATTGCATATCATTCACAAAATCACTTTTAAGAAAATAACGAAATTTTCAGCGAAAAATTCCTGACAGGATAACTCTTGCCCACATTTTTTCGAGCAAACTTTTTTGGTTAGAAAAAGTCTTGTGACATACATCATTCAATATAGTTTCGCGCACTAATTTCGAATATATCATTGATTTTCAATAGAAATACTTGGGAATTTGCAAAAGAAAGCTAGGTTAAAGGGAAAAAGCAAGGCTTTTAGGAAAATCTGCTGTATGATCTAGGAGCGTTTATGCTAACTGTGGTGATAGAGGACACAGAATAGAACATTCTGGCACAGTTTGAGTAGATTCGAGTTGGTACTATGGGACGTGCGTTCGTTTTACTGATGAAGAAGCTACTCCAAGTAATACCCACCATGTGAGCTTACATTGGATCCACAGGTAAGCCGTAGTAAGACTAGCAAAAGCCTAAAAGAGTTCATTCTCATGAGCCTCGAACGCCGAATTACTGGATTTTTGACTCATTTTTAGGTACCCCGAAAGACCTAAAAATGGATTTAAAAAAAAACAATAAATCGGTCATAACTCAGCGCCAAAGGCCGATGAAACAAACCCTTTTAAACGTTAGCTATTATCACCAAGACCTATCTGCAAGTCCAATATGAACTCAAACGACGTGTGTCATTTGCAGCAGTTACCTGATGAGCTTAGGCATTCCGAGAATTAATTCAGAAAAAAATTCTTATTTATTTTTTCTTAAAAACTAGATATTTAAATTAAAATATTTCTTCGATGATTAATATCAGATGATATGTAAATTAAAAATATCTACTGGGCGTACCTACCAAATGGTTTAATTTTGTCCAAAAATTGATTTTCTCAACAATACCAATGTTTCCAAACTAATTTACGACTTTCAACTGTTCTACTTTACTTAAAATTACTAACAAAAAAAAACATACGCCATTAGATAGGCTACGTCTCAATATATATTATCCTTATTTAAATGGATAAAAGGATAACGTTCGTTTCTTCATCTATTGTTTGCTTGAATGCACATTATTGTCGTCATACTAGATAAAACACTGTTCGTAGTTTCGAATCGATACAGAATGTTGAAAGTAGTACGACCTTTAGTATTAGTCAGTTGTTTTGATATTATTAATTTCTCTTAATTTTAATGCTTTTACTAGCCTAAATATTGATCGTACCCATTGAACTTTTTTAATAAACAAGTAGAAAAAAATGACAAAAAAAAAGCATTTATTTATTTTTTTTATTCTTTAAAAATTCATTAAGATTTCAAAAAAATAAACTTCAAAACAAAAGATTAGATGTTTAATTAACAATTTCAATCGAATTTAATAGTTTTCAAGATTTCATTCTAAATAGAATACATCAGAAAAGATTTTTTATGCATAAAATTTTTATTGATCAATTCAAAATTCCAATCTATAAATCATAATACATGAAAAAAATCCCATTACATTATTCATTCTATCAACATGAAACAAAATAATTTTGTTCTCTTCCAATTGGTTTAAATTATAACGAATAAAAAAAACAATTTCTAACCATCCATAGATTGTCACTAGAATCAATGTTTAAATCAAATTGATTGTATCTTTATATATATATATATAATATGACTCATATACTTTCTCAACTATTCTACATGTCGACATTCTTTTCTTTATTCATCTAGTTTATTCAACAAAAATAAAATGCAAACAACATCAACAACTACATCTGGTCCAGCATTACCAAAAGCAAGATTTAATTGGATATTTTCTGCGGATAAATTTACTTCAACACCATCAAATCGAAATGGTATATCACCTGAAGAAGAATTAGCTTTACGGCAACAAGCAGCTGTTTTTATTTATGAATTAGGTACAAATTTAAAAGTGTATGTATCTTATATTGATTTAGAATAATTAATTAACTTTTTTTTTGTTTTTTTTTTTCAAGACCACATTATTGTATTAATACAGCTGTTGTTTATATGCATCGTTTTTATATGATTAATTCATTTCAACGATTTACACGTCAAGTAAACAAAAAAACAAAAGATAATTATTGAGTATATATATATATATATATTTGATTTTGTAGCGAATATGTGCCGCTTCATTGTTTCTTGCTTGTAAAGTTGAAGAATTTCCTCGTACATTACGGGATGTTATTGAAAATACAGGAAAAGTATTACGAAGAAAAAAAGCTGAAGAACTTACAAAAGAAGTAATATTAATTAAATGAAAGAATAGAAAAAAAAAAAAAAAAACTTCTATTATTTATTTTTAGATGATTGAACAATATGCTGATGATATTGTTTTACATGAAAATATTCTTCTTTCAACATTAGGTAAAAACAATAAAGAAAATTTCAAAAATATAAAAATTTTTTATTCTTTTATTTTTACACATAGGATTTTCATTAATGGTTGATCATCCACATCCAATTATTATTAAAACAATTCAAACACTTGGAAGTAAAGATTATTTAGTAACATTAAAGCTGATATTCTACAATGTGATGTTATAACATTACATTGTGGAATACTTTTTAAGTGGAGGGGAAACACCAGCTAAAGGAATACTGAACTCGGGTTCAAAATTTTATTTTTTGTTAGATCCGGTTAGAATTTTAAGTCATCGAATACTTTTATCATTAGATTTCTTTTCAAAATCTATTCATCAAACATTTTTTTGTTTTTGTTTTTGAATCTATTTCTAGGTCAAATACAGTCGTTACCAGAAAAAAGTAAGAATAATTTTGAAAAATAGAATATAAAAAATTCTAATGTTAATTTGTTTATTTTTTAGCACCTCGTGAACTTGCTCAGACAGCTTATTATTTAGCAACAAAAAGGTGGTGATTTTGTTGTGAATAAAAAGCACACATATTCACCTAATCCTTTCTTCTAGTATTTTACTAACATCATTTTGTGTCAAATATCCACCTGATCTTATTGCCTGTTTTTGTATACATTTGGCTGCAGCTTGGCTCAAAATTGAAGTAAAAAATAAAAATAATATTATTTCAAAAAAAAAAATAAATAAATAAATTCTTATAATAGATTCCTTCACCAGCACCAGTAACAACAGCTCGTAATGGATCTGATAGTACAATAACAGAAAATACATCAAATAAACGTTGGTTTCATCTTGTTAATGAATCATTTACTGAAAAACAACTTGGAGGTAAATAAAAAATATTATTTTTAATAAAAAAAAAAAAAAATTTTTTTTATTATTTAGAACTTGCTGATGAATTTCTTGCTATATATGAAAAATGTCCGGATAAAATCAAACGAAAACTTGTTTATCAAAATGAACGAGTTTGTTTTAATTTTCTTTGTTTTTTCGATATTTTTTCTTTACTTCCTTGCTTGTTTTTTTTCTTTTATAAAGCAACCACAATCATCATCAAATGATGGCGCATCATCATCATCTCAACATTATCCATCAACAAGTAATGTTCTACCACGTCTAACAGATTTAACTGATAGTGTTGTACCACAAGGTGCTATTCGTGATAAAATTGAACATCGACAAAATCAAACATCATTACAAACAAATCGACCTATTCAACCATCACTACCACCACCACAACCATCAGTTCCTTCTCAATCTCAATCATCATCATCATCTATACCTATTAAACGTGAACCATCAGCAGCTCCATCATTTTCATCATCAAATCGTCCACCAATGCCACCACCACCACCACATAATGCATCGTCATCATCATCAGCATCAGCATCATCTCGACCTCCATCATTTCAACATCCATCATCTTCTCATTTTCAAGCTCATCATCATTCAAATAATAATTATAATCAACATGCTCGTTATCCATCACAACAAACACGACCTGGACTACCACCTCAAAATCGATCATTACAACAACCACCACTTCCACCTTCTCAACATAGTAATATTCTTTTTTCCAAAATATGATCTCAAAAAAAAAAAGTATTGACGTATAGGGGGATAAAAGTACAGAACCACTCTGCTCTCCGTCACAGCCCATGACAGATTGAGCCCGTTGGGTTAACTCCGAATTTAGTTGAGTGTCGATTTGAAAATTTTCCATTGAGAGGATCTTCTCCGAGTCTCAGAAACAATATTTTTCAAAGAAAAAAAAAGACACATATCTAGATTTGTTTCTAGTTGCCACAGAAAAAGTTTCAGCCCTAAAAACCGTCGTGTGGATATTTGCAGGGAAGAAAACTTCAGGTTATTTTTGGTCCTTAATCTCCCGAAAGGAAGCATTTGAGAATTTTGAGTCTATGACAATTTTTATTCTATTCATCATCGATCCATAATTTTTAAATCTGATGGAGTCGAGTTGTCTGAGAAATGTATAGGGCACGCTAGTCATCCAATGCGAAAAATCGGAGAAAAGTATCTTATATCTTCAGAATGATTATCTAATTCCGATAAGAAAATTTCATTGAGAATATCAAAGTCTCATTCGAGTGAGTGCTATGAATTAATTTTTTATTACATATCTGAAGATTAAATAAAACAATGATGAAGAATTGTGATCCAAAATAGATAGAATAACATATTCTCTCAGTGATGATTAGCAGTGTTTCATGTATTAATTCCACAGGAATTCCACTAACCATGTTTTTCATTTAGATGTTGATCGTAAACCTCCACCACCTACTCATCCGTATGATCATCCTGCTCCACCGCCACCAGCACCATCATCAACATCTGTATCAAATCGACCACCATATGGTTCACAACAACGTAGTAGTCATTATAATAATGTTCCACCACCAGCGAATCCTTATCCACAACAACCACCTTATGGTCATAGTAATCATCCACCAGCATTAATGCATCTTGGTGGTGAAAAACGTCCTTATGATCCAACATATGATCCTAATAATAATAATAATAATAAACGACCTCGGCCATCATCTTCATCCTCAACATCATCTCAACAATGGAATAATAATAAATAAACAAATATTTTCTTTTTTTTTTCTTTTCGTGCAAGTCAGATCAAAGACAAACATGAACATTTTTCTTTACCGTAAAAAATTCATTTTTTTCTTCTTCTTGTTTTGTCTTTGTTCAAAACATTCGTAGATAGCTCATGATTTTTTTTTCTGTTTGTATATGAAACATAAAAACAAAAACGAAAAAAACAAATAAATATGTATATCTATTCTTTATTCAATATATATATATTTCAGATGGATAAATTTGAAATAGATTCTTGTATAAAATGGATTGAAGAAAATAATTTTAATATTATTGCATTACAAGTACCCGATGAAGATCTTGATAAAATACAAGATTTAATAGATATATTAACATCATCTATTCATAATAGAAATATTGAAATATATCTTATTGGTGATGGATGTTCATCATGTTGTAATGATTTATTAAATGCTCAATATTGTCATGCACAAGGTTTAATTCATTTTGGACATTCATGTCTTTCATCATATTTTGATAATAATAATAATAATAATAATCAACAAACAATTTCTATATTCTATGTTTTCTATCAACAATCATTACCGTATGTTTTGAAAATTGATCGAAATAAAAATTTTAATGATACTTTTTTTAATAATAGAATTTTTTTTTCCGAAATAATTTAAATATCTAATATGATAAGATGATTTCTAGACAAGAGATATGCGAATATTTAGTCTTGGTTACATTTTAATGATTGAACTCAATTTTAAATACTTTTCAAGGATCAAAATTAGTTAGAACGTCTTCTTTTTGAATCCAGTAAAAGTATCCTGAAGTTTCGAGCATAGCTAATCTGTTAATAGTAATCTTATTCTACTTGTAGTTTAGAATGGAATCACGAATTTCAATTGAACGTTGATTGTAACATTCAAATTCTCTAATCATTTCAGTATATAAGAAAATCATTGTATAATTTGAGATCAGACATGAAAATCAATTAATACATTCAGCCCGATTCAGTTTTATTACATAATAGCTCTAGCAGATTCATTTTTGTGTGCATGCGTTGTCCTTTTCATTCTGTACTGGCTCGCTGTTTTCTCTTTTCTAATTGGTATACCACATGGACAGTTATGTCTATGCATCACAGATTGATTTTTACCAACGTGACGTATTGGTTTTTTCCCAGTATGTCATTACATATTCTATATTGAACTTTTCCAAATAATATACTCGTTTACGTCATACTTGGTACTCTCCAATATGCTTATATATGTATGTGTCGATGTTTCTTTTCTTGCAGTCATTAACTATTACATTCACTAGAATGCTATGTTGTTTGTCGAAATTTTTTTGTAGAAAAGCATTTCGTCGAAAGTGAATTATTTTCTTCTTATTTGTCTCACTGTCAGAAGACAAGTTCAAAAAGATCTCCCAATTAGCTTTGTCCTTTTGGCAATGACGGAAGAATTTCAGAGCACCATTGAATAGAATTACATTCTCTTCGTCGAAAAGTACTTCAAGAAAACGTTTGTAGCCTCTCGAGATAATTTCAGATCCTTCAATTCTTCTACAGAACTACTCAGAGTTGAGAGGACAATGAGTTTTCTCTCACACTCACGTTTGTAGTGTCCTTACCCTCACCCTTGCTTTTGACCTCACACGTGGAGTGCTTTGTATGGCCCTTACCCTCACCGTCATGCTCACCCTCACCCTCACTCTCACCTCACCTTTACATTTGGAGTGCTCTCCATAGTCAAGAAAATACTTTCGACGAAAAGCAGACATCTATCTGAGTTTATCGATGAAGTGTCGTATAGATGAAAATTTTTCGACCAACAACATAATTACTCATTCACTAGTTCTCTGAGGTATGTTCAGATTTCCAAAAAAGGAAATTACCCACATTTCTGAAATTTCCATTAGCTCGATAACTATATAGCAGTACAAATCAAAAGTTTTTAGACATATTGGAAATTTCACAACTTTCTGAAATTACATCATTCTAGGAAGTAACGTAAAATTCAGAACACAAATACTTGAAATCTTC
Organism: Rotaria sordida; assembly: GCA_905250125.1. Taxonomy (NCBI): domain Eukaryota; kingdom Metazoa; phylum Rotifera; class Eurotatoria; order Philodinida; family Philodinidae; genus Rotaria; species Rotaria sordida. The sequence goes on along the minus strand of CAJNOL010001646.1, from coordinate 40,953 downwards.
GAAGTTTCTTTTTTAGGAAGTCTGAACACTGCTGGGCTGAATGTGTTAACTTTTAGAAATTTCTTGTTCAAATTCAATCAAATAAATTGTTTTTAACCAACGAAAAAGAATAAATTGTTGTAATATCAATATTTTTTTATTTATTTATTAGGGAAGATGCATCAAATTTTCTTATAACAAATCATGATAATGATAAACCATATTGTCTTGTTTTCTATGATCCATGTTTTCGTGATGCTATTGAACAATATTCAACATTATCTTCTCGTTTGATTTTTTCAAAAATAAGTTCACAAAATTCTACTGATGATCCTTTACATTTTTCACTTTATGGTCGTTCAGTACAATTACCTGTTCCACTTAATCCATCAAATTATTCAATTATTTTCATGTCTCATTCAAAAGCTTCATTATATAATTTTGCTCTTTATTTCTATGCATATGATTTTCGGTAATTAAAAATTTCAAATAATGATATTCATCATTATTTTTTTTTTTTTGTGTGTGTTGCTTTTCTTCAGGTCATTTCCATCAGATTCTTCTATATCAAGTAAAAGATTATTAAGTAAACGTATGTATGCAATAGAATGTGCACGAAATGGTTCATCATATGGTTTACTTACATCTTCAAATTCTTTATTAAATCTTCCATTAATAATTCATAAATTACTTGATTATTTAAAAAAATTATTTGATAAATATAATCGTCAATATTATACATTTCTAATGAATACATTATCAATAACAAAACTGAATAATTTTGAAAGAAATATTGATATTTATGTACTTTGTTCATCATGTACAGAAAGTCAATGGCTTTCACCAGAATATAAACAATTTAATATACCATTAATTAGTATAAATGATATTATACAAGCATTTGAAAATAATAATGAAAATTTATCAATAAATTATTCATTTGATTTAAGACAAATTTTATCTACAATAAAAATTATTAATGAAAATGAAATTAATGAAAATGATGAAGAAAATAATGCTTTAATACTTAAACATCCAAATACTCTTCTATTACAACAACGAGATGGATCAAATCGAAATCTTGATAATAATCATATTTGGTGGGGTTTACAAATTACTGATAATATTAATGAAGAAAAAGAATCTAATAAATCTGTATCAGAACTTAAAGAAGGAAAATTTGGTATAGCATCTGGTTATACCAATGAAAAATTTTAAAAAAATATTCATTTATCATGATTGTTATTTCATTATATTGTGTTTTAGATTTTATTATTTTTCTTTCCTTGGATAATCTACGCCATAATTATTATTCTATTTATTTGGCTATTTTGACAGGTATGATATAGATAGTATTGAAGGTTTTTGTTTTTATCGTAGTTTTATTATCCAATAGATCATTAAAACATATCAGAACTGCTAACAGACTACTTTTTTTCGGCCTGACCTGCAGGTGAAACCAGACCAACTAGTGTTTTCGATTTTTCAAATCCATTAATTTTACATCTTTGTATTAATCTGTAATATGAGTTTCAATTATCTATTGAATGCGTTCCCATGAAAATAATAAAACACAAGTCAACGGTTCTTTTAAAATGGGAATTGAGAATGAAACTGTCACCGGCTTTTAAAAAGCTGTGAAACTGGAAAAATGATCTGAATTGTGAAAAAATACCGAGGCCTTTCTAATCCATCAAGTAGATTCTAAAATCCTAAAATTTGTATCTAGATATTTTTCTTTTATTCTTTGAATTTGGAAACTAGTACATATACAAACGATTATTTTTATTTTAAGACCTGAGATCTGTGAAGCCTTCAATCGCAAATATTTAACAGTGAGAATTCCTCAAAATGTATCGAAAGCTTTATATTTGTCTGATGTTTTATTATAATTTATTGAGAAACGAACTGGAACTGCCTTTCTCTCATTTTTATTAACAGAAACTGAAAATGTGATTTTGAATTCGCGTATTTTTTAGAGTCAAGGAGCTCTTCAACTGAGAAACAAGCTTCTTCAGCACAACTAATTAAAGTAGTGAGACGCATTATGAATATTTTTCATAGCATCAGAACTCGAATGAATGCCAGCTGCTAAACATCGATAGTAAAATGTTTTAAATAGGAAAACATCAAAGAGTCTTGATGTAAAAGGAATAAACGGTCAACAAATAAAAAGAATCGAAGAAGAAAAGCTATCGAATGTATAAAGATATTGATTTGTAGAAATGCTGAAGAGCAAATGTCGAAAGTCAGCATTATTGATTCGTGATATTAATTTTTGTCTAAGTTGACTACTGAGAAATTTAGTATTGTATCACACCCAGATCACCACCTTTGACCAAGCTAGTAACTCCGAAACATATTACAAGCTTTGTTGTCCGCATAGAAAAACAAATATATATCGATGTATATTTGTTCCATTGTAGGATCGTGTTTAAGGATGCAATGGTGACGATCCATCGTTCACCGATGACAATGATGCATCAACCACCGGCACACCAAACTATCTATAGCATCGGTCCACAGTTCACCGCACGCACCGTACTGCCTGTGATAACAGTTCACCGTTCCTCGATGATAGCGGTGCACCATAATATCAATTATTCAGATAATCGCTTACTTGATATTCAAAATATTAAAATTTTAATTACACAAGATGTACTAATATATTTTCTCTTGAATAAAATGAAACTAATAATTTATCTTTTATTCATGTTAAACAAAGACGCTTGACATACATAAAAATTTTCTCTAATTACTTATGATATTTTAAAAATGAGTATACAACCAACAATATTGTAATTATAATTGAGTGATGTTTGATTTTTATTTTTTCAATAGATATGATTAATATCATTCTAGATAGAGTATACATATTTATAATACGAGAAAGAAAGTGTTAGAGTACTATGACTTTACCACTAGAACTCTGTTATTTAGTATGATTAAAGACTATAAGAAAACATTCCTAACTAGCGAACGCTGATCAAGTTAATATTTTTCTCATAAGGAAACTCCAATGAAACTTCAGAGCAATACAATAGTTTAATTTAAATCTTCACATGTATATGTCATATCGAAGTGACATCGGTCGACGAAGTTATAACTCCGTCGACCGGTGTAACTTCAATACGGCATATATGTATATGTACATTTTTTTGTTTCCGTTCAGTACTCAATTCTTGACATTAGATAGATATCTCGTATTAAATATTTTTCTTCCATGAAGTAGTCAGTTCAACGCGATAGAAAGATAAATACTTCTTGTCTAGTACAAATCTATTTTGTTTTTTATCTCATATTCAGTTATAAAGATCGAGAAATATTCAATTGTATAGAGATAAGAGATGGTCATCTATGCTACGCAGTCAATAAAAAAAAATAGTTCGTAATATTTGAGTTACTATCATGAATATGTTGTCACATTAGATGGAAAATTGAAAGTATACTTTTTAATGGCTTAAATATGGCAACATATGTTATGATATAAAAGTCTTTGTTCATTAGTCGGAAAATCTCGTTGAAAAACATCGCTAGTAAAAGGATTAGGAACGTTTTTTCTTTTTTACTATGAAGGAAAACATATTCTAGTGAAAATTATATATAATCTGAAATTGTTTTTTACTTTCTTTCGATTCGTAAAAATAAACCTTTTGCCCCTGTCTCTATTAAGATTTGTAAAAAGTTATTATCGATTAATAAAAATGAAAATTATTTTTTTGTTGTTTGGTTTTTTATTTTTAGTTGCATATTTATTTCAATTGGTTGTTTTGTTTTTTGTTTTTTAAATAATAATGTTATTATTTGTTTGTTATTTTTATTGATAATGGCTAATGATCCAACAACAAATCAAAAAAATTCAAAAGAATCAATTGAATCATCAAAAACTGATAATACAGTGAATATAAAACGAAATTTTTGTTTATTACCAAAATATATTTCATCAATTAATCTAATGCAATTTGTTGAAATTTCACCATTAAATCCTATAAATAAACCACATCCACGTTCAGGTCATCGTGCTATTGCTACTGAATCAGATTTTTGGATATGGGGTGGTTATTATCCATCAACTGATTCTCAACAACAATGTATGTTTAACGAGGTATGAAAAATATTTTTTTTTTTTTTTGTCAATTGATCTTAATTTATTTTTTTTGTTTGTTTATTATTTAGCTTTGGCGATTTAATTATGCACTTCGACAATGGACACTTGAAACAACAACAGGTGATGGACCAGATTTAACACTTGCTTCACATTCAAGTAAATTGAATAATATTAATATTTGTTTATTTAATTAATCATTAATTTTATTATTATTATTATTATTATTATTCTAGTGTGTTTATATCGTCAATTAATATTTGTTTTCGGTGGTACAGGATTTCCATTTGGTCAAAATGTTTCTAATGAATTATATATACTTGATTTAAAACGACGTCATTGGAAACGATGTCCATTACTTAATCAACAACCAGAACAAGTTTATGGAGCGGTAAGTAGAGTTCGTTAGGTTGAAAATTTTCGGACCCGGAACCAACCGGACAGACTCTAATGATAAACTTCTTTTTTTTGTTATTCATAAAAATCAAGTTTTTCTCTATTTAATTAGAGTATGATTGTAAAAAATGATCACTTATATATATTATGTGGTACAAATCGATGGAGTTATAATTCAAATGTATATGATATTCATTTACCAACATTAGTTTGTAAACAAATTGGATATACATTTGATGAAATTGAAGATTTTAATGAAAATGGAAGGTAAGAAAATTTTTAATAGAAAAATAAATTTTAATTTATTTTTATTTAATTGATATAAGATATCGACAAGAAATATATTTATATGATAATAGAATATTTTTATTTGGTGGTGGTGGAAGTTCTGGTATATCATTCTCACTTGAAAATGTATGTTTATGAAAATAATCTAGAAATTTTTATTTATTAAAAATTAAAATTTTATAGTTACCAGCATTTGATCTTACTACTGAAACATGGTCCTTTGTTCATACAAATCCAGATCCAATTCATAGTAAGTATATATAATACATAGGGATTAATTTTTAGAAATAAAATATCAATTCGATTGGCGGGTAGTGTAAGAAAAAATAATTTATTATTTTGTTAGATTTAAGATTGTCTATTTTATATAGATAAACAAGAGTATTAGTAAAATATGCAAATCCCTATCTTAATAGAATAAATTTTCAGATTGAAATATTCTTAAGCTATTCTATTTATTTTTTTTTTTCTTAATTAGATTTTCCTCAAGCAAGAAAATTTCATTCAATATTTCCATTTCGTAAAAATCAAATACTTATGTTTGGTGGTGCTTATTTTGATCAAACAACAGGTTATCATGTTCCTACTAGTGGACATTTATGGATATTAGATTTTGAAAAATTAGAATGGTCTATGTTACAATCATTAACAATGTTAAAATCAACTTATTTTCATGCTGCTGCTATGAATGAAGTAATATTCTTTTTTGATTGTTTAAAATATTTTCTTTTTTCAAATTTTAGCGTGGTGAAATATGGACACATGGAGGTGTTGTACATGATTCAATTGAAAATAATAATAATAATAATAATAGGGAAAACCGAACAACAACATTATATAAAATGCATAGTCGTGTACTTAATCTAAGTGAAATAAGTTGGAATTATTTTTTAAATTGTCTTTCGGATCGAACTAGTCTTATAAAACAACCACAACTTATGTCACAACTTCACATTCCGTCACGATTTATCGAACGAATACATTAGCAAAAGAAGATATTTCTTGGCTATTTGCATATTTATTGCTTTGCTATACATAAATGTATATGATTGTTGTGAAAACACTTATACAAAAAAAAAGAATCAACAGTAAAAATTTTATGATAAACTGTTGAATGAATAATATAAGTCATTTTTATTATATTCAAAATTTGTTGAAAAAAAAAAAATAAATATTCGAAAGTCTCTTCATTGACAGTATTCGATGATCTAATCTCAGACTTGTAGCTCCCTACTCTCATTGTCTTCTGACACTTCTCTCTTAGAGATCTACTCGTAAACTATTAAATCAAAACTTTTGATTGATAATAAACATTATTATATTTATCAATCAAATATTCATAATTGTGTTCGTTAATTACATGATGATATGTATGATACTGTCAAATTTTTCTCAAGACTTCAAAATATCTAATTGCATTATTATATTTAATATGATGTGTTTGTGTGTATGCTTTTTTCTTCTTTCTATTCTAAGCGAAAATGAATTACAAAAAAAAGAAAAAGCATTAGAGTTTCTTATTTAATATCAATGTCGTATTTGTAATCGACCCATATAAAATAATAAGAATATTGTACAACCAAAAGTTGGAGCAAATAAACATATAATAAATAATATAATTACAAATACTGAATGATTATCAAATATGTCAATTGTTGTATTATTATTAATGTTTGTTATTTCTGTATTATTTAAATTCAAAGATGCCATTGTCAGATGTTGATGATGTCAATGTGTAACCAAGATAGAAAAAAAAAACAAAAGAGAATAATTTTGATAGCATGTTACTATTCTTCTACATGCCTAACAATGTCAAATCATCTACTATTCTTATTAAACTTCCGTATAAAAAATATGAACTCATGCAATGTCATAATAAGGATTCTATGTTTATCGAAGCGGAATATCTTGAATAAATGTAAAACATTCTGCATGATACTTTTAAAAAATATTGGATGATAATATTGAATCTTATTTATCTTTTCTTTTAATTATAATTGAATTCTAATTTTAAAATATTTGAAAATTTTCTTTAGATTAATTTATTTAAACTTTTCGAAATCATAAATCTATTTTATATTGTCGACAGATGTTTATCAAAATTATTGATTGAATAAAAAAAAAAAAAAATTCTTTTCTTTTTTTAATTGTATTCAAAAGTTACCAAACATTTTATTAATGGTTCATATTTTTTTTTTGCTTTTCTCTTTGACACTAATCTTTAACAGATTTTTTTTTTTGCATACATAAAATATGATGCTGCAACAGCTTGTCACATTTATTTCAAACTAAAGAATACTATTAAGCATATCATAACAATAGAACGCTCGATTTATCATGAACAAAATAATTAAAAACTCATACAAAAATGACATACATACAATAGAATCATTTTATATAACCATAATAATGATAACTAATGACATCTATAAAATAAAATTCTAAGTTAATATTATGTTTATAAAGTTTATTTCTCGAAATAAAAAAAATAAAATTAATAGATTAAAGTTTATAATATGAAAATAAAATTTTACAAAGTTTTATTGATTTTTAATTGGTTATGATATGACATCTAGAAAATGATAATGGCCGCTATTGACCCAAATTTTGCGGCTTTTAACCAGTTGTTGAATTCTCATGTTCTGTTATATATAAATATATATATGTATTTTTTTTCTCGTTTAGAAAATTTCCATTTAAAAAGAATTAACCTTTGTATTTAGTTGATCTTTTTTTCATGAATTTATTTCTATTGGAACTTGTTCTTGTAACTGATAGAGGTGACATTAAGTTATGATTTCTTTTTTTTTTCTTCTGTTTACAAACTCTTAAACACTTATCTTATTTTGAATTATTTTATTTATCTTTCTATTTTTAACTATATTTCTATTGATCACAATAGGCTAATAAAGATAATCATATCTTTTACACGTTTGTCTTTAACAAAATATCAACATCTTTCACGTCTATTCAGTGATATGTTGATTGATTGATTGATAAATTGGTAAAAAAGAGAGAAAAAGAGAGCAATTGTCGTCACTAATAAATATATCATTTTTGATTTCCTTATTCAATTTCACAGATTAACCAGAGAATCTCTTTCTTCTCTTCTTCTTCTTCTTTTTTTCGTCTGTTCTTTTTCTAACCATCATCGTCAAAAGATAATCGCTTCTTTATGTTCCGTTTATTCTATAGGCAAATGTATAGTTGCACGTTCGTTCTTCTTTTCTTCTATTTTCTATACTGTTTGTTCACATCGCTGCCGTTGATGACCTCGCCTTGACTGATACTGGATATATGTATAAAAATATAGTAATGTATATAGTAGTACCCGAAGTATTCTTGTCTTCATGTTTATAATCTTCTGATGCTTATAATTATATTGAAATCTTGAGATTTAGAGAGGAATATAGTACTAAGACTCTGTAAAAATCAATTTCTTTCTTGTGAGTTCTTTTCCGATTGGATAATAAGATATCACCATATGCTACTACATATTATAATTTATGCGTTTTTTTTTCTACGGTATAATGTAACTGAACACTAGATATATATATATGTATGATGATGACAGACAACTACAATCTGTATGTAATAGGAATCGATATTACAGCTCATTTTTCATCGTCAATATGAGAGACCAGAAGGGGATTGCGTTCCTTTTTTTTTTTTTTTTATAGAAACTGAAGTTGACCTCGAGTTTATGAAAAAACACCGAATTTTAAATTATTATCGAATGACATTATTAATTTTCTTGTTTTCACTAATGTGATAGAATAGATCATAATGTGAATGAATTAAAATAATGAAGAGGTTGATAGTGTTGATATTGAGATTTAATAGCTTCACACCTTCGTTGATTTATTTTTTTTAAGTTGCCTCTATATTGTATATCATTGATGATCATAAAACAAGCAGAAAAAGAAAAATTTTTCTTTTTTTTTCGTTATGGATTGATCCATAATTTCATAGATGAGAAATGAAAAGTTTCAAATTGTTGAGCGAGTAGATTTTTTTTTCTCTTTTGGTTAAAATAATACTTATACATTTGCCTTCTTCTCTTCAAAAAAAAATATACATATATATATATAAATTTGCCCTTTCGAATTTTTTACAATACTTGCTCAAAAGAGAAGAAACTATTGATCATTATGAATAAATTTTTTTTGTTCAATAGAATTTCAATCGTTTAAAATTATAACATTATTTTATTCTAGATATAATATGCCAGGTGAAGGTGATAATCAATCAACAATAAATGGTAATATAAAAAAAAAAATTGTATTCTTATATCATAATGAAATTTAAGCTTAAATACATAAGAAAAGATAGATTGATAGAATATTGTTAGAAGAATATTACCCATTCGAACGATATCCTTGGCATCGATGTGCATCATATATAAAAGGTTATAACCTACTCAATAGTTGTTTCTTCTTTTTTTTCTATTGAATGAACATTATAGGATTAGCTTATATCCTTTGCAATCGGTATTGTCTTTTATTGTGTGATATCAAAACATTCCTTTTTTTTTTGTTTTGTTTGATATGTTTTAAATAGGACTAAGAGGAGTATTCAAGCCACGGAAAAAAGAGTAATGTTTTGTTTTTCCTCATAAAATTTCTTCAATTATTTAGAACATTCATCAAAAATCTTATTAAATTCATCAGAATTTCATAATGAATTAATAAATTTATTAATTAATGAAGAAAATAAAGAATCACTTGAAACACTTTCAAATTTACTTTTACCAATAACTAAACTTGATGCAACAACTTGTAAAGGTATATTTTTGTTGTTTTGAAATTTAAAATTAAAAAAAGAAATATTCAGGTCCTGTTTTACCTGTTAATGATATACGCGGTATTGATAGTCGTACATATGCTAAAAATGAACGTTATTTAAGATGTAAATTAGCTTCACTTTATCGTGTTATGGATCTTTATGGTTGGAATTATGGTACATGTTATAATCATATATCTGTAAGATTAAAATTCGGAAAAAAAAGTTTTTTTTTTTTGAAATTTAAAAATATAGAAATATTTTTTTTTTTTTTTATTTCTGAAGGTTCGTGTTAATAATAGTACAGATCAATTTCTTATTAAACCTATTGGATTAGCTTTTCATGAAATAACTGGTTCATCTCTTGTTAAAATTGATTCTAATGGTAAGAAAATACTATAAAAATAAACAATCGGGAATGATAAAATTATGTTTTTTTCTTTTATTATTATTTAGGTTCAATTATTGATCGTGGTAGTACAACATTTGGTATTAATGCACTTAGTTTTTCATTATATTCATCTATTTATAAACATCGTCCAGATATAAATTGTATAATACATATTCAAACACCAGCTGTTACAGCTGTATCTGCTATGAAATGTGGTCTTTTATCATTGAGTCAAGAATCACTTATATGTGGTCAAACATCAACATATTTAATTCAAATAGATTTAACAACAAATCATTTATCACTTGATAAAAATATTCAACAATCAACAGCTAAAGTTCTTATACTACCTAATTATGGAATGTTAGCATGTGGTACAACAGTTGAAGAAGCATGGCATATAACATTTCATCTTATATTAGCATGTGAATCACAATTACGAGCAGTATCAATGGGTATTGATAATTTAATTTTACCATCGGATAATTCAGCAAAACAAGTAAACATTGTTTCTTTTTTTTTCTGTTTGTTTTTGTTTTTTTGTTTAAGTTAATAGAAAAGAGAAAAACAAATTCTTATGTTTATTTAGGTTACAGATACAGTTAGTACAGGTGGTGGTGGAGTTAATACATCGGATACTAAATGGTCTGTTGGTGAACTTGAATGGTCAACATTAATGATTGTTTTAGATAGAGCTGTATGTTTATATTTCAGAGAATTGTTTATTATTATGATGAAATACACTTAGATATTGAGAAAATGTGTGCGACTTTTCTATAAATCTCTAAATCTATTATAGTGTTAAATAGAAAGAATATAGATAAGGATACGAACTCATATTTCTAATATGTTATACATTATTGGAATATAAGTTTAAAAAGAAACGAATGATTAACTCCAGAACGTCAGTGTCACAATAAAAATCAGTCAAATTTGATACTCAATTTTGTGTGCTCAATATTGACAAGTGAGAAAATAATCATCGAAATCGTACTTTAAACTATTGAACTGAAGTCTATGTTAAAATAAAGATTATATCGAAACAGAGTATTGTTGAATATTTTGTGAAGGCGATGAGTTGTAAAATAATTTTGTCTTATATAATATCAGATAAGAAGACAATTTGATTTATTCTCTTTCGATTGTAGTTGTTAAGTTCATTCGCACCCTTCTTCTTTAATTCTGACGTGAATATTAATCTGAGGTTATAAATTTTATACGGTCAAAGAATAGTTATAAATGACTGTTTTATATATAGATTCATAATGTAAGAGGCGTGTTTTTTTTTTATTCATAAAGTATCGACAATCATTTTTCATAAATAAGCGAGAAAATGTTTACTCGTGAAAAATCCGCATATAATTGATTCATCGGCTAGACAACAACGAACAAAATTTCATCTTTTTCGAATCCGTGACTGTTGCTAATCAGCTAGACAGTTATTTTCATAATATGAATTTTGTAACAACTACAACTACTCTCACGATATTTTCTTTTCAATGGCATTTTATCTGAACTCTTTTAGCAATTAAAAACATACTGAAATTAGATATACATCTCACTCTAATCCTTATATTCATACCATCAACTCACCTAATATTACGCAAACAAATATTTTGAGAGTCACAATTATTTTATATCTGAATTCTATATTTATATACTTCAGATAATCTGAAATATATTTGCTTATTTATTAGAAAGATATAATTGATTTATTTTTGCTAAAGGCTACTATAAGATTCTGACTACAGAATAAGATATAAATAGGAACACTTTTTCTCTTCAATGGGCATATTTGTTATCAAATTCTATTGCTATCTCTCTAGAGTCAGAATTGGGTTTAGAAATCACTTTAGAATAACTGAGATATTGTCTTTTCATTAAGAATATCTGTTAAAGATAGAGCCCATCGAATCCAAAAATTTTCTAATCGACATTGATTAATTGCCTCGAAGATACAAGATATTTTTTCTCCGAGTTTTTTTTATATTCGATGGCAAGTGCATCCTACACATTTCTCAGACGACTAGAATCCCTTGGATCAAAAATTTTCAGATTCAATTCCAATGAGCTCTAGTTAAACATGCGAACTGATAGAAGGTGGGTTAGTACGTGTAATCAGAGTTTATTCTTTAGAGAATAGTAAATACTTCATAGGTGACGGTTATATTTGTCCAAGACTATATATAAAACAAAAAGTAATTTTCAATAATTCTTTTTCTATATGTTTTTTTTTATTTTAGGGCTATCATACTGGTTATATTTATCGTGAACCATTGATTCGTTTTATCGATAAAAATTAATCAGAATTGAATTAATCTTGTATTTTTCCTTGTTTCTTTTTTTTTGTTTTTTGCTTGTGGTTGTTTGGTGTTTTTTTTCGTTACGTTTATCGCTCTAACTAATAACTTTCTTTGTCATGAAATGCACAAAGTCTTTCGACTTTATTATATTTATATGCTAAACCTTTTCACATATCCTGTTTGATGAAAAAAAAGAAAAATATATATAAATCTATATATTTTTAGATAATTCTCTTTAAAAAAAAAAACAAGCATGCCGACAGCAACTAATGGTACACGTATTGAAACACCTATAAAAAATCAATCATATCAACAAGATAATAATGATGATGAATATCGTCGTGAACTTGAACGACCAGCTGATGTTATTGAAGATATGCGTCAAATGGGACAACGACAACGTGTTAAAACAATATTAAATTCTAAAGAATTTCGTGATGAACTTGAAGAAATTATAAATGATGCATTAAAACATGGACCACATCCAGCATCATTAATTGCTTTACAACAAATATCAGAATTATTATTACCACATACATCACGTTGGACAACTGTATCATCATTATCACGTGCTGGTGGTTCAGTTATTGTACCAATTAATGATATACGTGGTGTTGATTCACAAGGTTATTCAAAAAGTGAACGTTTACTTCGATGTAAATTAGCATCACTTTATCGTCTTGTGGATTTATTTGGATGGTCACAAGGCATTTATAATCATATTACGGTTCGTTAGTTTTTTTTTTTTAATATTTCGGATGAATAGAAAGTAGAGATATCCATGGTGATGCTTTCGTGACAGCTTCTTTTTTAAGGAGATATTTACACTCCAATTTTGAGTGTCTACAAGTCCAACAGTCAGAATCTGATGAATTCTGATAATTGAGCATAGTAACGGAAGAGATTTTTGCGAAAACCATTGTGATAGCGGTAATTTTTTTATTATAGTTCACTGGTGACAGTTGAATTCGTCCTATTGGGATTGATAGACAACGTATTAAAAACTATTTTTTATAAGTCATCTTTTTATCAATTAATACATTTGATTAAAATACAAAATATACCATAAGATACATTGAAAAAAGTTTATTTTATAAAAGAGACGAAATTCTGTTCGACTGGATAAGATCATTCTTTTTTTATTTATTAAACGATCAATTCACTTTCTTGCATCTCATCAATTGAAGAAAATTCTATTCACTGATGAAAAATACTTTTCATTAGAACGTGATTATGTTACTAGTCGACAGGAGAGATATAAATTAAAAGGTTTATGTATGTTGCGGATTTTATTTTTGTCGCACCACCGCCAGTATAGCGGCGATTTAAATCACATGGGAAGTGTCCAATAGCGTGGTTAGTCTGTTCTAAAAATGATCTTACGTCTTGAATCTGATCCCATGAGAATTATCCAATCTGAAGGTAAACGGCTGCTGATCGTCAATGCTATGCTTCATATACATAAGGATGCATTCGTATAATGCATAGAATAATTCGTGCATTTCATAAACACAGATAATTAACAAATAATTCTGATCTTAACATTTTAGATTAATCTGTATGGAACGCTATCACTAATAATATGCAATTATTTTTTTTTTTTGAGTTTTCCTTTCGCTGATAGATAGAATCAAATAAATGCAAATGATATATAAAATTCGTTTGTTTTTTGTTCTAGGCTCGTGTTAATCAAGAACTTGAACATTTTTTAATTAATCCATTTGGTTTAATGTATCATGAAGTAACAGGTTCAAGTTTAGTTAAAGTTGATATAGCCGGTATAGAAAATTATTTATTTTATTTCATTATGATTTTTGTTTTGTTTTTAAATTATAGGTAATATTATTGATCCAGGTAGTACAACATATGGAATAAATCGTGCTGGTTATACACTTCATTCAGCTATACATAAAGCACGACCAGATCTTAAATGTATTATACATTTACATACACCGGCTGTTGCTGCTGTATCATCAATGAAATGTGGCCTTTTACCATTATCACAAGATGCATTATTTTGTGGTAAAATATCTTATCATGATTATCGTGGAATATTAATTGAAGATGATGTTAAAAAACTTCTTGTCGAAGATTTAGGTCCAATAAATAAAGTAATGATATTACGTAATCATGGTTTTGTTGCATGTGGTGAAACACTTGAAGAAGCATGGAAATATGCATTTAATGTTATTAATGCTTGTGAAGTACAAGTACGTGCAGCACCTATGGGTATTGATCAATTATATTTACCATCGAATGAACAACAAAAACGAGTAAAAAAAGAAAAAGAGAAAAAAAAAGAGAAGATTTTTAAAAGATAAATAAATTTTTATTCAGGTTGCTGATGTACTTCATGGAAATTTAAATGAAGCAACAGGCGATAAAAAATGGAAAATAGGTGAACTTGAATTTGAAAGTTTAATGCGTATTTTGGATAATGCTGGTTTTCGTACTGGTTATGTTTATCGTCAACCATTAATACGTACAATTGATAAAACAACTACATTTAAAGATGTTGAAGTTCCACCCGCTGCTTCATCAGCTACATCATTTGTTGAACAAACCTATCCTGAAGCTTAGTAAGTTCTTATAAAAAAAAAAAGATTTTTGTTTTTTAACAATATTATTTCTTTGAAGTTCACCAACACGTCAAGCTCAACGAACAACAGAATGGCGTAATTCACCAAATGCTTATTTAAGACAAGAAATCGAAGAAACAGGAACACCTAATCCAAAAAAAGTTACCAAGGTAAAATTACATAGAATACAAATCAATTGTTATAACATCTTGCATTACTGAGCCGACAGTAGATTGCCGGTCATAAAAACTGTAGTCAGAAGGTATTCGAAAGTTTAAGTATCAAACTACCACCGGTTAGAACTCGTCGAATTAATCCCGGAACTAACGGTTCAATTCAGAAATCTGAAAAAATATTTATGAAGCTGAAAAGATTGGTAGACCAGAAAGTTTCAGCAAAACTGCTTGGATGAGAGTTTGCGAAAAACCGAGGCTCTCAAATAAGAGGAAAATGTTTCCGTAAATTGTTTCAACTTTATGTATCGTTCTTAATAGGAACTAAGGAAAATTTTAGTATATTTATAATACTCATTTTTTATTGTCTATCGTAATCTATTCGACTTTAGATTATTCAACACTCGAATAGCTCTCTCCCTCAGTTATTAGTAAAAAAATTTTCGATTCAGTTCTCGAAACCACCAGGCTCTACATTAAATACAAAAAAGTGGAAAAAAAATTTTTATCATATCTTTGGGGCACCCATCCAATTCCGATTAGAAAAATTTTGGACTCAATGGGCTCTACTACCAATTGATTGTCGACATACACTGACAGTTTTTGTTCGGTTTGAATCACATGGGATGTTATCTTAGTGCTTTATATTTTATCATTAATTAATTGATTGGTTAAGAAAAAGTATAAGAATGAAAATCAATAAATTATTTTGATTAATGATATTAATCGATGAACGATAATATATCGAGTACTATTTGTACTATCAGTATTTATAGATAGAAATTTTTCTTAAGCTTTCTTTAGAATAGCTTAGTACTGTCATCACTCTTTTTCATCTATCTTAAGTCGAACATTTTACTATTTCGTATTTAAAAAGATCTGATGTTTATATAGCAAAACAGTTCGGTTATGTACGGGTTACATTGAATTCTCTATGAAACGTTTGTACATTTAGTTCATAGAAATCTATGCATAGGATTTATGTTTTTATAAAATAAAATACGCTTGTACTTTCATGATGACACCATATTTGGGATTATCAACATATAACAATTATTATATTTATAAAAAGAAAACTAGAAATCAAATCACCGATCGCTTCAAATTATGATGAAACTGCCGAGAGTGCAGTGATGAGTTGCAAGTGAACTGTTTCATTACTTCATCATCTCAACATATGTAGTTCCGCTACGACTTTAACGCAACTAGTTAATTGATTTCTAACTTTTTTTTTTAATTAAAAATAAAAATTTTTCATAGAAAGGCGAGCAAATCAAATCATATTCAATGTTTCATATTTCTACAAGGGATTATTCGTTTCAGTTAAAACTTTCAGGAGAATTTATTGACTGAAAAATATCTGTTTATAAACAAAATTTCGAATCAATATTCCTGCTAATACTGCGTCACAAGTCGAAAAACTCGTAGAATAACCATAACTTCAGAAGAACTTCACATGATGTCGAGTTATTTTTACGATTCTTCTAATCTCCCTACATATAAATGAAAGATGAGCTTGATCGATGAGTCTCATTTGTGCATAAGACATACCACTTCAGTACATCAATCAAATATTTTAAACAAACTGTCAATGTATTTGATGAAAAAGACGACTATCACATTTTGACTACATAACGAGATATAAATGGCAACTTGTACAGAAAGACACCTAATGATGTATATATTATCAGGCTCTACTTCGTACTGTTGATATATCTATAGGTGATGTCATCTATTGAAATGACATCAGTACGCAGTAGAGTACGTTGGGTTCACAGTTTTCGGATACGGACACGATCAACCTGACGGGCTCTAGTACGCAGCAGAACTTGATAGTACATACATTATTAGATACGGAAAATCTTTCTCTAAAAGTCCACATATATCCTTTTTCTGTAGTGAAAAATTATCGAGAAACTTATAGTCATCTTTAACCAAACCGTCTTATATATGAAAATGACAAACTTTCGTTGTTATAGGTAAATATATCATTTTTTTTTTGTCTTTAGTGGGTACCAGATACAGGTTTAAAACATTCAACACCAATTAAAATCGATACAAAACATCAATTTGCACCAAGTAATATTGATCCAAAAGAACTTAAAAATCATCAAAAACAAATAAAAGAAGATCGTTTTAATGAAAAAGTTTCAGCTGGTTATCAATCGAGAATTCTTGAAAATGCTTCTTGGGATGATGCATCATCACAAATAAAAGTAAATCATTTTTATTTTACAAAAACAAAAAAAAAAATTTATTCATTCGTTTTTTTTTATTCAAGGAACCTCATCAACCACCATCAGAAGCAATTGTTATTGTTGGTGCTGCATCAAAAGGTATTATTAAACGTGATCAACAAAATAATGCTGTCGTTTATAAAACATTTTATGCTCAAAATCCATTTGCTCATATTGATAATGATGATATTGAAAAATATAAACGAGAAGTTGAACAAAATCAAATGCGTGAACAAGGTTTGTTTATTCTTTTTTTAAATTTATTATTAATTATTGTTATGTTTCGATAAATATTTTCTTCATTCAGCATTGAAAAAAAATGCTCTACTTGATGAAATTCGAAAGGGTATATCATAATGCTTAATTGATTCATTTTTTGATAAATCGTTTTTCATATCTTTTTTATTTTTTTCTTTTTATGTTCCTTAGGGAGCAAAATTTTACAAAAAAAATCTACTAATATAAATAGGGCTGGTGTGCGGCAGACTTCTTTTTTTATTGCTTGAAATTAATAAGCATGTTCTCGATTTCTTTTTTGTCTTACCTGCTTATAAATAAGGATTGAAAAAAAAAACAAAACACTAATCTCTCATATGATAGTGAGAAGTTTCATTTCAAATAATTGATAATAATCAAAATAGGAATAGAATTTATCAAATTTGAGAAAAATAATTCTCGATAAGACTCTATCGCGACACTAGAAAAATAATCCGGTATTAATTTAGAATTTGTGTCTACACCTAGTAGTCAATGTACCAAATAAAAAGTCAAATTGTATCACTATGATGTAGTCGAAATGTATAAATACAATGCACTTTTGCAAAAATAAATATTGTATTTGTTTTTTGTTTGTGAACAATTAGAGAATAGTCACTTCCTAATATCATTCTTTTCTTTATTTTATATATATAGATTTTTTTTGCTAACGTTATTTCACGTGTGTTTATGAAAGTACACTGTATTGTTTTTCTTTAATACTGACAATGTTAATTCATCTCTTAAAAATGAATTAAATTTTCTATTGTGAATAAGGTCTGAATACTACATAAGACTTACGAGAGAACAATCCTACATGTCGGAACTTAGCAAACTATGTCTACTATAGCAAATGTTCATGCTAATGATATGTCTTTGAAGACATCGAATGTTGTTAGTGAATTTCATCCGTCGATGATCCTACATTTATAGTAAGACCATCTTTTTCGACTTCACCAATGGAAAAACTGTAATTAGATTAGCTTGTATAAAAAGTTTCAAAAACTTTTGCACCAAATCTTTCTGAAATATGAAGTTTTCAAAAAATACATGCTGTATATAGGCTATTTCAAGCAAAATGAGATATACTCGTCTTTCATCTGATTTTAATTTTTTAAAAAGATTATCTTTCTCAATAAGTTTTTATAGAATAAACATATGTGAAAAATGCCGACTCTTTCAATTAACTAAATTTAAACAGTTAATTAAAACGAATTAATTAATTGAGGCTAATTAGTAAATATATCTCGAACCATACAAAAAAAAATCAGAATAGATTCTACGGCACGAACCCCAGCTGTGTTGAAATTTCCAGTAGGATCGAACTCCGTAAAAATCGGTTTTCTAGAGATCCTAAACAAAATTTTTGTCTTACTATCATCTAGAGATTCTGAAGAAGGATTTGTAACGTTTGAAATTATTAGAGTATGTTTTCGTACTTCGTCACATTGCTAACGAAAAGTAAATCGATTCTTTCCAAAAAACCTAAGTATACTCAAAAAAAATTTTGCATAGAGATTTTGTAGCCTCAAGAATTGTCTTCATTTAGTTTCAAAAAACTACCGCAATTCAGGGTTTTTTTTTGAAATTTGAAATGCATGAAGTGTGAAAGTCGATGTCCTTTTTTTAACATTAGTTTTTTTTACTCTACAGCAAAAATTCACTAAAAAAAATAAAACGTTCGATCTCCTCAGAAATGGACCATGAGCCACGAGCTCTCTCTATGGTAGGCATAGTTCATTAAAGCCTACAAAATGCACGATACCTCGATTGAAGAGTGAACCAATACTCGAGTATGTTCCCTTTCTCTTAGCTATTTCTCTATATATAAATACATCAAGGAAATAAAATTCAATTTTTTCGAAAAATTCTCAATATATGTCAAAGCCAGTTAATTCATTGAATATTTTATGTTTCGAATTTTCTTTTTCCCAATAGGAAATTTTCTAATTAATATCGCATGAATGTATAACTTTGATTTTGCTTATAAAAATTGATCAAGGTTAAATTTTTTGAAAAAACATATCTTTCTTTGTTTTAAATAACTATAATCATTTTATACAAAAATAAACATATATTTCCTTTGTAATATGATCACATTCTCAATCCTGCATTTTGTTCTCTTAAAAGCATGAGCTATATATTTTACTTATAAAAAGAACAAAATAATCAACTAATAGAATTTCTCTGTTTTCTAGGAACTGATTCTCAATATGATGATCAAACTGATAGTAGAGGTAAGTATCTATAGCCAAAAAAAAAAAAAGTCTCTTTCTCTCTCTCAAATTTATGATTCATCATTATGATGAATCAAACTTATATGTATATAAAAAATGACATTTAAAAAAAAAGACATTAAGTATATAAAATATGATTCATTTTGTAGTGCACTCACTGATTAGAAGATCACCGTTCTTCTCAGCACTCTTTTTTTTCTCTTGTTCTTTCCACCTCTTCTTCTTTTACTCATTTCTGTCTTCATTCGATAAAAAAACAAAAAATGTCATTTGTATGATCGTCATCTACTACGTATACATTTATACTTTAATGATTCATTATTTTAATATATTTCATGGAATTCAATAACGACACAAGCAAACACAAATATACAATATAAAATACAGGTAAGAAATATTTTCTTATTTTTTATTCTAGATACAACGAAAGAAATGTGACCCATTTTTAATGAAAAAAAAAAAAATAATTACAAAAAATTCTTGAGACTTGTTTAAGTATCATTGAGTTTTCCTTTTTTTTTTTTAATCTTTTGTCCGAACATATATATTTAGTGTATGATCTAGTATTTGAACGTTTAATTGATCAAAAAAAAAATAATAGCTATAAGTATTTTAAGTCCTTCAATCTTTGTTATATGACTTCATTAAAAAAAAAAAAAGTTCTAACTGTCGTGTTTATTACCTCTAGTTTTGACATGACGCCGCAATATTTTTTTCTCTTTTTTTCTTTCTTTAGCATAATAGAGCGGGAGGAGAACTAATCCTGATTGTTGGTTTGTGGTTGTATTAGTTTAGTAAAAAGAGAAAAGAAAAAGAACATAACAAGTTCTTTATATGTTAAAAAAAAGAAAAAAACAGAGAACACGGTAGTGATGATGATTTGAATATAAATTATATATACGATAACAACCTTCAAAAATACCTATTTGAAGAAAAATAAAATGTATTGAATAAATTATTTTTTTTTATCTTAGTTTAAATGCAGCGAACACAAATATCTCGAACATCATCATCTGATAAGTTAAATGATTCGTCTTCATCTCGAAATTTGATTCATAATATTGATCAAACAAATGAACATAAATTATCTTTAAATATTAAGCCAATAACTCATCGTACAATTCATACACAAACAACACAAGATATAAAATCATCATTTCCATCAAAATCTATTCCATCATTTGCTGAAACTCAATTAATATCTGTTTATTATCCATCTCAAAATCCAACAAATTTATTAAATAATGATAAATGTATATTTATTGAACAACAATATCGTCAACCAATACATTGTCATAGAAAATATGATCCATTATCATTAACAAAATCAACACAAACATCACCATTATTAACACCTTTATCAACACATAGTTCAACATTAATTATTTATGGAAATGAAAAATTTGATCCTAATTATAAACAACGTTTTAAAATTTATTCAGGTAATCAAAATTTATCAAATGATTTTAATAATGAATATACATCATCAAATGAACTTATTGAAGATTCAAATTATACATATGAAGAATATATTTTAAATCTAGATGAAAAACAAAGTCAAACAACATCAACATCATCATCATCATCTGTAACTACTGTTATAGCTCGAAATAATGAATTTAATACATTATCAACTAATAATAATCAACGAATATCTAGTTGGCCATCTGTTCCTGATGATATTATACCTATAGATAATCAATATGAAAATAATGAACAAAAACGTTTATCACATGTACAATGTTCGGAAAATTTAATTCATCAAATACCAACATCAACAACAAATTCATTAATTGATATTAATTCTCGTAATATATCTGAACAATTACAACAATTTGATTATCATCCAATAAATCTATCAAAATGGATTCAAACTCATATGGATAAAACTGATAATCAAACAAATTTAACAACTAATCGTGTTAGTACATTACGTACATTATTTGAACAAAAAAATAAATCTGAAGAAAATTTATCGAAATATAATGATGAAATACATTTTCATACAAAAGATCATAATATATCAACAATACATCATGCTGAACCAGCTCAAATTATTCAACATAGAATAGATTCTTCTATTAATAATACATATGATAATCAATCAATAGCATCATTTAAACTTGATCAAATACGATTAATTACTGGCAGATCATTGAACAGTCTTAATGATGTTGGACATTATTTACAGGTAAAATTTTCAACATCAACACAGAAAGAAAAAAAAAATATTTTTCTCCATGAAACTTTTCTTCCCGAGTTATAATCATTTTATTAAGTTTACCACCCATGATGACACTTTTCATTCTATTACTGACATAAATATCTGATTGATTTTATTCATAGGTCAAGTGTTAATAACACTATTGAAATTCAACACAAGAATTTTTGAGTCTATAGTCTTTTTTAACGGGTAGTCCGAAAGTTTCCGCACAAAATGTTTCTTCATTTTTCGACCGACTAAATATGTCAGTAGAAACTTTCAAACAATGAGTTAGATTCAGAATTTTATGTTCTTTCAGAATTTATGCTCCGAATTTTTGTAGGACTCATAGTTTAGGAGTTATGAGCGAATCTTTGGAAGGCTTAAAAATAAAGTTTGGATGAAAGCAGTTGAATTAACAGATCCAAAGAACCAAAATGTAATCGTATGTCTTTTGAAATTGATTTTCTGTTCTTTTTCACCAACCTTTCTCGGCACTATCTTATTTCCGTTGTAAAGACGTCCGATTTAGCTTAGCCCAAGTTCCTTTTCCTTGATTACATCGCGTTTTGAAATTTTTTGGATCAGCATCTTGACAACATACGTTCTTCTCAACAATAATATACCTTATTGAATTTCTTCTATTATCAATTTTTTACACAGTGTCAAGGGCGAGTTCGTTCTTTACAAAGTGAGCTAAGAGCTGAGTATCTCGCAGCATTTTTTCAGAAGTAATCAAGCTCTTTTTGACAGTCTGGAAACCAGGGAATTTCAAGAACGTCTCTGTGTCTCTTACTAAAACTCTCATTACTCAGAGAAGTCTCATTGTAAATTAATGACCGGACTATTATTTTATAGAGAAATGTTTACTCTTTCTTTGGGGGTATCTGAAATAAATTTTACGTTTACTTTGGACGTTTTTTTGTGCACTGAAACTTGTCCAAACTTTATTTTAAAGCCTTCCAAAGATTCGCTCATAACTCCTGAACTATGAGTCCTACAAAAATTCGGAGCATAAATTCTGAATCTAACCCATTGTTCGAAAGTTTCTACTGACATACTTAATCGATCGAAAAATGAAGAAACATTTTGTGCGGAAACTTTCGGACCACCCGTTATTTCAAACTGAATCTTGGAAAAAAAGCAGCGTCCCTTTTCATAAAAACCGCGGGTCTTTAGAATTATGATGACCATATGAATAGTGTATACTCCTTTTTTTATAACGTGCAGGTCTTGCGAGTCTTTAGAATTTTCATTATGATGTCATAATGAAAATTCTCAAGACCTGCACTCTATAAAAATAGGAGGTTATATACTATGGATATCATTATAATTCTAAAGATCCACATGTCCCGCATTTCAATTTGAAATCGAGTGTCGCGTTTTTTTTTCTAAGTTCAGATTGAAATCAAGAGAACCATAGTATGGAATTTTTATTTCTTTCTATTAAGCAATTTGACATTCGAAAATAATTCAAAAAAAATTGTTTTTTTGTTTTTTAATAATTATAGGATGGTCATACATGGCAATGGAATGAAATATTTTGGTTAAGTTTAACTAATTCTCAACGAGATCACTTAAAAGATCTTGAATATCAATTACATACACATAAAAATGATTCAAAATGTTCATCACCACCATCATTATCTACTAATGAAAGAAAACGTTTAAAATCGACAATAAATATAACCGGAGATGATACATGGCAACAATATAAACCACAAAGATTATCATCAAATATAACAAAATATTCTGAAATAAATCCACCTATTAATATGTTAAATTCGACAACATCGAATATAACTGATTTAAAAATTAATTCACAAGAATCAAATAATCCAATAACAATTATTGAAGATTTATCTACAAATTCTATTTATTCAAATAAAACTAATAGTGATGATACATTAAATTATGAAGAATTTATATATGATTATTTATCAACATATGGAAAACATGTACGTTTAAATGATAATACATTAATTCTTTTTATTGATAATCAACAAATACATTTACCATTATCAATTAATAATAATTTAATTTTAACAAAAAATATTTATTTAGATTTTATTGATCAAGATTTATTACCATTTGAAACTGAATCAAATCAATTAGTTATATTTATATATGGAGAACCAATTATATTACCAAATGATCGATGGTTATTTTATCGAATAAAATATTATAATGCACAATGGATACATAAACTTAAACGTATTAATCGACATATACCATCACAATTAATACCAATAATTGAACAATGGCTTGCTGATCATACAAAATTATTATTCGATACACATAAACTTAATGTTGATGATTTAATTATTCCACTTAAAGGTAAAGTAGGTTTACATATAATAGATTTATATAAAAGACAACAATTAGAAACAAATTATTGGAATGAAATATTAAAATATTTAATTCGTATCGGTCATGTTTCATATGATTCTAATGAAAAACTTATTCGTATAGCACATAGTGAACTTGATGCTCGACGTATTTTAAAATCACCATCATTTTCATCATTAGAACTTATTGAACGTATAGCAAAATATCTTCGTACATTAGATAATATTCATATTGAAAATGATTCATTATATTTAACTGATAATTTTATTCTACCAAATGAATATATTAATGATTTATTAATTAAACATAGACAAGGTGAAAATTTAAATGCTAATGAATTAGCTCATCTATTATTAGATATATGTCATATTGATGAAGATAAAAATAATCAAATATTAATATTAACATTTAATAAACAAATATTAGAAATAAAAAATAATGAAAATTTTTTAAATAAAAATGATATTAATATTTTAATTGAATGGCTTAATAAATTAAAACAACAAAATTTAATTGAAATCAATGAACAAAATGATATTATTATTAATTTTAATAATCAAAATAATAATTCTAAACAACAAATATTTATTAAAAATGAACATATTAATACATATATGAAAACAAATAATAAACAAACAGATATTATTAATACAAATGATATAGCTAATATTTTATTTTTATATAATTATATTCAATATTCATCTGGTAAATTTATATTTCCTATGGAAAATACTAAATTAAATACAACAGATGAATTAATTTGGTTACAATCAATTATACATTCTATACAATCTAATGAACATAAACAACAAACTGAAATTGAATTATTTGATGGTCAAAATACACAATTACTTCAAATACCATATGAATATATGTTACCAACAAATAATATACAAACAATAACTAATTATTTATATCAAAATGGAGATATTCGATATGATAATAATACAGGAAATTATATTTATCGTTATATATCATCAAATGAAAATAAACATTTAATAGAAAATAATATAAATCAACATGAATTACTTTCATCTCATATTAAACATATACATATTAATAAAAATAATAAATCTATTGAACTTGAATTTATTCATGATTCAAATCATTATCTTTTATTACCTTCAAATTGGTATCAACAAATATTAGAACATCAATTTAATCGTTCATATATTATTGATATGTTACTTTCAAATGGTGGTATATTTAATAATGATTATTTTATTTTTAATAATTATTCATATTCATTAAAATCTTTAAATGATTTATCATTAAAACAAAAAGAAAATCTTATTGATTATTATGTTGATTATATAAATAATCAAGGTGAAATAAAATATGATAATATAAATCATTTATTAATATTAGAAAATTTATTAAATGGTTCAAAATTATATTTAACATCTGAACATACACAATTTATACATAATAATCAATATAGACGAGAAGATATGAAATTTATACTTATTAAATATAGTCAATTAAAACAAGATGAATTTAATAATTGGTTATTATATTATAATAATCAATGTATACAAATTCCATCAATAAATATATTAAATGAAAATAAAATAGAATTAATTAATAATTATCATAAAATAATTGATTATATGTATAATCATAATTTAATAAGATATAATAAAAATTTAAAAATTTTTCAAATTTATTTTTCAAATCAAATATTAATAATACCATTTAAACAATTAAAATCAATAATTAATATAAAAAATTTTAATTTATTAAATAAATATATTTTACCATTTAATAGTTATCAATTATCACAATGGTTATTAAATAATTTACAAGAAATAAATTATTTTCATAATAATTCTATTGAAATTTTATATCAAAATAAATTTTATTATTTACCATTAAATTATTTAAAACAACAAGAAAATTTTATTGATACAAAATTAAAATTAATTTTTCCATTTAATAAATCATTACGTTTTATACAAAAAACACCATCAACAACAACATTAGAAAATATTGAACAACCTTCAATAGAAAATAATTATACTATTGATCCATTATTAATACTTGCTAATCATATACATCATTCAAGTACAATATATCAAGATCAATTTGGACGTTTAGTTATAAAATTAAATAAAAATGAAATTGTTATACCACGTATTGATGCTATTGATTCAATTGAAGCTATAAATATATCACCACAACGTACTGGTAATATAATTGCACGTTTAATTAATCGTATTGGAAAAGTTCAATCAAATGATATAGGAGGACTAATAATAACAATTGGTAAAAATTCATTTGAATTATCAAAAGAAACAATTAATTATTCAAATAAATTATTTAATAAAAATAATTCAAATTTATCATTATTACGACATGCAAAATCAACTAGTAATTTATCATCATCATCAAGTATAGAAGAATATCCATTGTTTAATGATGATCAACAAATACTTTATACAAAAAATGATCGTGATGATACAAGATATTTAAAACAAGATCATAGATATAATATTCAAACAAATTTAGATTTAAAACCATCTATACTTATTATACCTGATAATGAAACAATACCATTATCAAATCGTACAACACGTTTTTATATTCAATATACAGATGAATATGATAGGTTATCATTGAATAGTAATTTAAATTCTATGAAAAATCAATATCCTATTCGATCAATACAACCACAATTAATATCTCCATATCATTATCAAAATATTACACTTCGTGAAGCACCTGTTTATTTATATAAACAAGATAATAAAAAAATTTTTTATGAAAATCTTGCTCATTATTTATCAATTGAACAATCTTATTTATCATCACGTACTATTCGTCATATGTTAAAATTTACATCTTCAGATGAATATTTTAATTATTTATCTAAGAAAATGTCAACTATTCATGCTAAACAACTTGTTCAAGAAAGTGAAGAATTATTAAATAAACAAGAAAATCTTAATCTTATTAATAAACGATCAATATCACAAGAAACATTTTCTAATATACAAAATGATACAAGAATAAATATGTATGAAGAACAACAAAATAATCATTATAATTTTTCATAAAAATTTATTAATCAAATTCTATTATCATCATGCCAAAAATTAATAAGCTGATAACAAAAATATATTTCTATCATTCTATGAAATATTTTCATATCATAATATAATATTTATTAAATCATGAATACAAAACTATAGTTGATTTATTATTCATGATCTAATTTTTAAGACTCTATTTTTTTCTTTTTCTTGTATCATACTTTCTATTTCTATTACTTTTTCATCTGTAGATAATTATTCTTTGCTTTAATCAGAAAAAGAGAGAGAGAGAGAAAGAGGCTCTTTTAATTTATCGAAATATTCATTATAAATATAAACAATTTTAGGTCGATCACCACAATTTATTAATGGTACAGGTGGTGTTCAAAGTTTAATAACATCAGAAAAAAATGTGACATTACCTCGAAGTGTTACTTTATCAGGACAGAGTATGTACAAAGATAATAAACATCAATCAATTAGGAATGTAACAGTGATCGTGATGACCAGTCTTCGGTAGTATGCTACGCACTGGTCTAGACATGCACGTATAAAATAATGATGATGATGATCTTAGATTCATTTCGACCTTTTTTCCATCGCATGAGGTTTATTTCAAGATAATAGCTGGCTTTTATAAAGTATGACCAAACTCTGAGAACTAAGCATTTCTCAAATGAGAAAATTCAACTTGAGAATTTTGAAAATCTACTATAGATTTGAATCCACAAAAATGTGAACTCGCAGTTTCTTCGATCGAAAAGTAAACAACAAGAAATAACTGTACGTTGACCTTTTTTCTGAAAGTAGCCAATAAATAGCTAAAAATTTTATCCTTTATTTGTTTATGTACATACAGAGAGTATCAAATATTGGTGGGGAAAATTCAGATTCAGAAGCTTAGCTTTTCTCAGGTCCGTATCCACAACAACGTACACTCGCAGTTCCCTAATCACCATCGTTTTATCATGCATTTACCGTTACTCTATACGTACTTAGGGTTAATCAAAAGTTTTGATCACAGTACTTAAAATTTTATAAAATAGATTGCATGAATACATATTAGAATACCTCGTCTAAGGTAATGTATATAACAACTCTGTCTTGGATTTAATTCTATAACGACTATACGTATCTTTAACAAATTCTTGTCCGATGTTCAGGTACATTCTGAAACTTTCCACATTTTTCATTTCACTCTCTTGTATGACATTTTCTGACATGGTGTTCTAGAATATTACATTTCGATAGTATATATAGAGCAGAGATATCTATGGCGATGCCGCTGCCGTGGCGGTAGCATTTTTAGGAAGTAATTCCAAAAATACATGAATTTGCAAAAGAATTTCGGTGTTCATATATGTGATACTGTGAGACTTTAGTAAATCTGGTCGATTAGCAGCAGTAGTTCTAGTTCAAACTAGACATGACCTTGAGAATTGAAACGTTTTTTGAATACCATTGCAGTAGCGGCGCGGTAGCTTTTCTTGATCATCGTCGTGGCGTGGCAGCGGTAGACTTTCAGCCGCAATGGACATCTATGATATAGAGTGAGAGATCGTCGTCTGCTGTCAATTCATTTGTTTAGTTCTTTCAGTTCAGATAAAAAAGGGAGGAAAGGGGATAATGTGGAGAAGCTTCCCTCTATCCTCCCTCCATGGTGAGTCAAATCTCAGAAAAAGTTATGTCAAAAAACTAGAAAATTGTCGGGACGGTCGGCCCGTTTCGAGGCCTGCTTCATAGTAATTATTTTATAAAATTTTAAACACTGTAATCAGAACTTTTGGTTAACTCTAAGTACATGCTTAGACCAATGCGCAAAGCTGTACGTAAGACTAATGAAGTGAAGCACTGTTATCGTTGTATTATTCCTAGCATGAATTTGCATGTATGCATGTATTTTAGGTAATGATGGAGAAAGTGAAAGTCGTACGACTGTTTCACGTAGTGCTAGTGCTGCTGCAAGTATGAATGAATTGATATTCGAAAGAATTTTATATTTAATTTATTGAAATATTTTGTTTTTCTCTCATTTTAGAAGTGATTACAAGTAAATCGGATACAATAAAATCAAATACATCATCATCGGGACCTTCAAGTCGAGAGGTATGTTGATGATTGTTTTTAGTTTTAATGTTTTTTTTCTCGTGTATGTCAAAAGTAAAATATGATTTGAGAAGAAAATTTGAGAAAAAAAAAATAATTGTTTTTTTTTATCTTAATTTACTTATCTACAGAATCCAACAGTATCATCAGCATCAGTGGTTCGAACACATAGTTTGGTCAGTATATTAAAGGGCTGCTATTATTCTTGCTTTTAAAGAGGCTGAATATTTCTCTATATTGATTGACAATTGACATCAATAGCATGATTTTTATTATAAAGAAAAGAATCATTGCTTTGTGTTGTTTTTTTTTTCGAGCGCATTATTTTAATTATCTTTTATTTTTTATATAGGTCTCACCAAATCGTACAAGTGGTAGTAAAGGTACAACAGAAGATGAAGTAAAAAAGGAGAAAAAATCTAAATTTCGAACACCATCATTTCTTCGAAAACGTAAAGAAAAAAAAGAAGCTGCCAACAAAGAGAAATCAGAAAAATGAATAATTCAATTTTTCTTTTTATTATCTAGTGTTGTTGTGTTGTTCTTTTGTTTGTTTTTTTTTTTGTAGCAAGTTCTTTTTCGAGATACTCATTCGTATATAAAACCCGCACCTTCTTGTTCATTTTTTTTTCTTCTTTTGTGTGTAGCTCAACTTTCATTATGGTGTGCTTGTTTGTCTATTATTGCATCTATTGATCTCCAATGACACAAAATGATTAAGAAAAAAGCAAAACAAAAGAAGATTTAATTCAGAGAAAAGAAACAACAATGTTGATTTTTTTTCTTTATTATTATTATTATTATTATTTTTTATTTCTTGTTAGTTTCTTCTGTTTTCATCGAAGAGACTTTGATTTGTTTTTTTTTTTATATTCATATTCTCTTCTTTTGTGTGCGTGAGTTGAACTCGTTCTGTTCTTTTTTTTTTTTTTGTCTCTTAATGCTAGCACGCGTGAGTTTATACGTACACACGAAAAATTCATTTTTTTTTTTCATAATAAACATATGTACACATTACGTAGAATACGATGAGCGAATATTTGAAATTAATAAATAATGTTTATAATATAAATAGAAAAGATCTTGGTAAAACAAAAAAAAAAGAATGGTATAATAAAATGTCGAATTCGTTGATGATAGTACAAAATTATTGTTTAGGAGCGATTTGTTTGATGAGAGAAGGTTTCAATGTGATTTATGCCGTCTTCGCTGATATTTTGCGCGCATGTCGAGGAATTTATTTTCAGACAAAGATTGTGCGAATTTGAACTGATGCTGTTTATTTCAATAGATATAAATATATTCATTCTTCCATATAGACGGAAATCATT
>CAJNOL010001645.1:12573-55220 GCA_905250125.1 Rotaria sordida | reverse complement strand
CAAAAAGTTTCCACAGTATTTTCTTTTTATCACAGACAACTGGCTGAACTTCAAAATATTCTGTGAGAACTTTGAAAAATCCCATAATTTTATAGTTTGTAATACCTACATGGCTTGCCAGTTTTACTCATAAGTCCCACTTTCCATGAGCTTTCAAATGGTAAAAAAATCATATATGAAATTGTTCATCATGTTACTGGTGCTCCCTAGAAAACTATTATATTCTACCTTGTGCATGTGTAAGGATAATTCTGGTGTGATGTAAACGGTAAAACTAAGCATGAATGAGATGGAGCTGCAATTATTAGTTCTGCTTCAATCACAGACACAAGATACTTCCATTCTTTCTGACGACTTCTCGATCTTTTGGAAAAATTACCGTTTTAGAAATCATGTAAACCCTCTCCGGTGCTAACCAAAAATAGCAGTTGTTCGAAACAAGCTTCCCAGTGCCTCCTCTGATGGGGCTAACCTATAGAACCACTTTCGATTACCTATGGCATCACGTGGAAGACTTTAAAGGTATAGAAATCTCTGTCTAAAACGAGAATAGGTCAAATCGAAGCAGTCTATCTCAGCTTGTCATTGCAAATATTTTCTGAATTCTTTGATCGTCTAGGCTCTCTTCGTTCTTCTCCCATTGTTACTATGCAGCTGTAAGTCATTTTTGTTTTTAGTTCGTTTTTCTATTCATCTTTTGTTTCGTTTTCATCTGATGCTCGCATTCACTTCGCTATTACTCAGCATCAAAATATGCGGCCAGACATTTGAAGTCTTTCATGAGTTGAAACAACGATTCTCGTGGTTCCATGCAGACGCTTGATCATTTTTCCACAATGATATTAATTGCCAGCATTTTTTGTCGTGTTGTCTTAAGTATACTGCCATACGACTGATCACTGATGTCTCTATCTGTCACGACATTGATGGAGTCGATGTGTAGCTTCAATCATATGAGCTCCTCCGTGGCAAGACAGTTTCACACATGATAGTTTCGACATTTTCGCACTCGATACTTCCAGGCAGAGGCACTTCCATGCAGAGCCACTTTCATGCAGAGACACTTCCGCGCATAAACACTTCCGTACAAGAACACTTCCGAGCAGAGACACTTCCGTGCAGAGACACTTCCGCGCAGAGACACTTCCGCGCATAAACACTTCCGTGCAAGAACACTCCCGGGCAGAGACACTTCCGTGCAGAGACACTTCCGCGCATAAACACTTCCGTACAAGAACACTTCCGAGCAGAGACACTTCCGCGCAAAGACACTTCCGTGCAGGCACACTTCCGCGCAAAGGCATATCCGTGCAGAGACACGTACGTGGAGTATGGGCGTGGGCTGCAGATATGGTTGTTTCTTCCTGTATCATACGCCCCTTCAAACTTACCCGGATCCGCTTGGGTTCGGGTAGGGTTCGAATGTGTGCGAGCGTGTGGGTGTGGATGTGGAGTGTGAGTCGATATTTTGCCTTCTTTCACACCCCACTCGAGCTTCGAATCAAAACCAAGCCGATGATGGCCAATAAAAATGAAATGAACAGAGAAATGAGCGACAACCATACAGTAACAATAGTAGAAGAACGAAGAGTACCTCGACCATCAAAGAACTCAGAAAACACTCTAAATGAACAAATATAGCGAGAAGCATTCTATTCGATCTATTCTCATTTTCGAAAGAGATTTCTGAGTCTTTAAAAACTGTACTGTGTCGCAAAGGATATTTGAGTGTGAGTTCCATACTTCAGTCTCATCATGAACTGCCCTGAAATGCTTTTTTTATAGTGAGTTCAACACTAAGTAATGCATTGATGCATCAACCGTCGCTTAACTCGACACTGAAATCAGATGAGAGAGTAGATGTATGGATGAAGGTAAGAGTTTTCTCGCCATTCTCATCCTTGCCTCTATTATTTTTAGAAAGAATCGAGAAAAATTGATTCTATACATATTTTGCAGAGTGATTTTGCGTCGATATATCAAGCACATTCGCACATCGCGCAGAGAACTGTTCCTGTTATTCTCAAGTATAGAATATTATTCATTTAGTTTTCAAGAATAGCTTTGGCTATATGCTTTGGCAGACAAAAATATTTTCGAATGTCGATACTTCCCCTATTATAGTTTGGAGATGAAATAAATTTGTTTAGTATAAGCGATCGAGTCGTTTAATTTTTACTAATGGCTAGAGACAATATTTTTTAGATGAGCATTGACCAACAATGGTAATCTTCATCGTCTTGCTTTTTATAGTCTTCTGTTTTCTCTATCGAATCTTCATTCAAAATCGTCTTTTCATCTCTACTTCAGTTCCTATTGTCGACAAACAATATCCACTGGTAGGTCACTTATTCGCCTTTCTTGCTGATCGAACCAAGTTCATACTCAATGCCAAAGAACGATACGGTTCGTGTTTTAGCATTAAGTTATTTTCCCAACGGATTACTTTTATCCTCGATCCCAGAGAATGGCCGACAATAACACGTAATTCTTCATTGTATTTTCCCGGAGCCGAATTCGCAGCTCAAACATTCGACATTTCATTGAGTTGTTTCAGTATGTAGGCCATTGAATTGAATATTCTCGTCTACTGTCGTTTATTTAGATCATCCTGATATGGATGTTGAATTGCATCGTTATTATGCTAAATACTTGCAAAGTACTGAAGCCCTAAACTCTTTGATTTCCGTCTTTGCCAAGTTTACCCGAGAATGCATTATTCTTGAAAAGGTAAGTTTAAAAGGTGATGAACATACCAGTGGTCTACTGAATTTATGCCATCGAATAATCTTCTTTGCGTCGACACGTACATTGTTCGGCGACATCGAGCTGCAATTACTCGAATATGACTTTACTACGTTTGATGCTAATATTCACTTTTTTATAGCTCTTCTTCCTACATGGATCTATCCGTGGTTCTGGCGACGTGAACTTGAAGCACGAGCACGCCTCAATCATTCATGGCTACTCTATCATAGTCATCCAACGAATGAGAGCGAGTTCATTCGCCAGCGCACTACGTTCATGTGCAATCATCCTGAGTGGTTTACTGAGAGTGATTTTGCCGGTGCACAAACTGCCATTCTATGGGCGTCTCTTGGTAACACTATACCAGCCACTTTCTGGTGCTTGTATTATCTTTTGAAAAATCCAGTAGCGCTGAAGACGGTTCGTGAAGAGATTGTCTCTAAGGTACCTTACATCAATCTGAATTATAACATCGATGAATTAGACATGCAGCGATTGAAAGACGCTTTGGATCAATATGTTTATCTCGACAGTGCAGTCAATGAGACTATACGCATGGTGAGCACTCCGATGACCCTGAGAAAGTGCAGTCGCACAACGAAAATTACCTTGCACGACGGACGAACATTCGAGGTTAAACAAGGTGATGCCGTCGCTTTATTCCCGGCTGCAGTCCATCGCGATCCGCACTTTTTCGAGGAACCTAACGTATACAAATTTGATCGATTCGCAAATCAGCAGATATTGACCGGATTCATGCCTTTTGGAGCGGGCAAAAACATGTGTCCTGGACGATTTTTCGCTAGGAACGAAATCAAAATATGCGTCGCTTTTGTCCTACGAAATATTCAGTGTACATTTGTCGAACCTACATATCCAGAACCTACTCAAAAGGTTCACCGCGTTGGTGTTGGTATCGCACCACCTGCTTACGATCCTCTTATCAGATATCGATATATTGATTGACCTGTAAATACTTTCCACGCGATAAAAAAAAGTTCAGAGTTCATTTTTATATGATGACTTATCCATGTTTGATTTTATAATCATTCTCTTACTCTCTCGCTGACACTTTTTGTTTTCTTCTCATCGACAAATGAAATATCAGAAGCTTGAGAATGTGGTATGGATTAGAGAGATGATATGGGAGTCTTTCCGTTGTCCCTACCCACTCGAATTATTTTTCGAGAAGAAACCAGACTGGGTGTAGATGTTGGAGAAGAGAAGATATCGGTCCACACCCATACCTTCAGATATATACACGTTACGAAGAATCCAATAATCGGATTCCGTCAGACACTTTCGAAAGAGCTCTCGAATCCGACAAAATCCAAAACAATCTGATGATCAACTTTTTACTAAAGTTAGAATATGTGAAAATATCAAAATCTAGTAAAAAGGATTCTGCCAAGATTTAATTAGAATCATTAGGATTTGATAAGATTCAACAGAGTGCGCTTCATTGCTTCGTCCTATATCCTTAGTTAATAAACTGTGGTTCAAAAGAAAAAAGTCAATGCATCTAGACAACTGTATTTTTCGAACAAAATCTTTTAACATTGGACATCCAAGAGAGGGATCTACGCCTGTTGCTTTCTACACCGTTGCTCCCGCGACATTTTCCTACGGTTCTTACTTAGACCTACAACCAATAAAAAACAAATTAGACAAGTACAGAAATTATATATAAACCTACTTCTCTTCCTCATCCTTCCCTTCACCTTCGTCCTAGCCTCTATCTCCGATCTAACATTTTCCTTTCTCCTCACCATCAGGCCACACTATCACAAGAGCAAGTGTCCGGGAAACAAATGCCATATGAGGATCTGTATGAAATGCAACAGTCGTATTACTTTAAGAGAGGGGGTGGGCCAAAATCAGACAAGTCCAGACAGGAGAGAGAGAGAAATAGATTTAAAAAAAAGGCGATTTATAACCGTACATCATTTATGGATGCTCTCTAAAGAAGCTTTTATGACATTTGAGTTATCAAAAAAAAAGGGAGTTAACGTTAAAAAATCAGTACAAGTTTTAATTAAGTAAGATGATAGTCTGTTTTTGTCTCTTTTAAAGAGTTCTATGCGAGTTAACCTTTTGGAATCACAGGCGACTCAATTGATAAAAATCAAATTTGAACACGATCTAAATCAGGAAGTCTGATTCATTTTTCTTTTTTTGGATCAAATATTTTTCGAGCACAATTATTCGATACTGAAAGTTTTCATAAGGGTACGGAATGCACATGATAAAATGATATAAAGAATGTCTTCCTAGTTCTAAAACGTTTGCAAAATTTACTGTTCCATCATACAATATGATCAAATTTCTTGAAACTTGAATAGATTATTGTTTTTATGTACAATCAGATAGTTATAAGATCGTAGCTTTCGTAGACTCAACTAGTATTATGGAACGATAATGACATCGTTGTTTTCTTTTTTACGAGTGTTCAAAACATATTAATCAATAATCTATGACGCAAAAGTAATAGATGAAATATTAACCTATGTTTTCGATCAAAATGTTTCAAGACGAAATTAAATACTAGAACAATTGTTGATGCTTACCTCTTTTGAATAGATACGTGTTCGAACGAAAGCTGTTTTTTAATTTTTGTCACAGAACACATCTAGCAAAAAGAACACAGGAGCCAACGTTCATTCTATCACATTGACATCGTGTATCATCGAGTAGTTTCCTACATCACTAGTTTTCAATCGAAAATGTCTTGTTCGATACAGTCTGACACAATTGAACCTTCACATTCATATGATAAGCGAGAATACATGTTGTAACAGTATTTCAAGATGCAACAATACATATCTTTATTTTTTTTTGTTATTCCTATTTTCTTCTTTTGTAATGCTTCATTTATTGTTTATGTATATTTAATGAGATAAAATCAAGACAAACATTGTCCTTTGATCATTTACAAAAACAAAATTAGAGTCATTTCAAATGAAATTTAACGAAAAAATCTATTTTATAAAATACTTATGACCACATAGTAGTTTTAATAAAAAAAAAACATGAAATTGATTAGATATAATTGTCCTATTTATATATATTTTTAACATGAAAACAAACATTAACATGAATTTAATGCGTATTATTTAAACATACTACGTAATCTAAACAAATCTGACGCTAGTGATTAAACTATAGTATCAAGAGTATGTTGAAAACCCAAAAATATATGTTCTAATGATGTTAATTGTACTGTATAGTTTGATGCAATAATATTTTTTTCAACAAACTCTTCTAATATTTTGAAAAGATTTGATAATCTAATTTTTGGATATATATATTCATTAGTATTATCAATACGTTTAAGTAATGGTATATCAAATGATAATTGAAGTGGTGTTAATCTTATATGATAATCCATACCATATTTATCTTTAAGATGTCGAATTGAACCTAAACATCTTGCATTACCATGAACAAGAATTGTTAAACGATCACATAATTGTTCACATTCAAGCATTGAATGTGAAGCAAATATAATTGATGTATCTATTGGACGATGATATAATAAAAGTCGAATATGACTACGTAACAATGGATCAACTTTAGCTGTTGGTTCATCAAGTAAAAGAAGTGTGGGAGAACCAATAAGACATAAAGCTAAATGAAGACGACGACGAGTTCCACCACTTAATTGTGATACTAAACGATGACGATATTTTTCTAATTGAAATTGAGATAATATTAAATTATTTAACAATGATGGATTAAGACCATGAATACGACATATATAATCAATAGATTGTTGAACAGTTAATGCTGAAAAACTAATATCATCTTGTGGACAATAACCAATCGATTCTTTATTATTTTTATAAATATAACCATCAGTTGATCGTAATTCTCCAACTAACATTCGAAATGTTGTTGTTTTACCTAAGATAAATACAATATTAATATGATATATTAGTCTGAATAGATGCATCTCGTATGTCATGTCTTTTATTTATACAGTAGAATGCCAAAAAATAAGTGCTGATAGACTTTCTCTTATTGAAGCTAAAATTTTCAAACTCGATTTCAAATTCGAACGCATTGTTTCGAAACTATCTTAGTGATTCAACATTTTGCTATCTGATGTGAATAATTTCATAGTAGATGATTTCATTAATAAGATAGTTCCAACAGCGTCTCATAATTATTCTCATTCTGGTAATAAAAGACAACTAATAGATCAGTCTATTGTACTGGTCCGACTAAAATTGATAATCTGCGATCATTAGTGGTCGCAAAATAATAAACGATTTCCTATGTTCAAAAAAGTTCTAAGATATTCTTTTTTTCGTACACAAGAAGAAACTTTGTCTAACAAATAATGATCTTCATTATATGTTATTGAAATAAAATCGATCAACTTCTATTCTCTTTTCAATAGTTTAAAACATACCACTTCCATTAAATCCTAAAAGACCAAAACATTGTCGATGAGGTACAGCAAATGTTAATCGATTAACAGCTGGAAAATGTGAACCAAAATAACGTTTAGAAAGATTCTCAACAATAAGAGCTTCACGTTGTTTTTCTTCATTATTCATTGTTTCTATTCGATGTCTTTCTTCTACAACATCATTATCTTCTTCTTGTTCATTGATAATACTTTTTCTACAATGATATAATACTGGTAATTTCCATGTATCAATAATAATCAATAAAACAAAATAGAGAATAAATTGACTAATGAATATTAATATATGAATAAGTAATTTATGTGGATAACGTTCAGTTGAAAAATCTTCTTTGTTTTCGAATTTTGAATCATCCATTGGACATGAATATGGTCGAAGAATAGTTATTATTAATGTATATACATTTACATTTGGAAAAATAACTACAAGTAACCATCGTAGAATACGTATAATTGTCCAAATAACACGATAACTTTGAAAAAGTTCAATTAATACTTTTAATGTATAGAATACATGAGCAAGTTGAAGAATAAATATAATTATTGTAGCACCTAATATTGGTGAATTAAATAATTTAGCTATTAAATAAATAAATGGAAGATTAACAATAAAAAATAATGGTGTTAATGCAAAAAATCGACTATTAAATGTTGATGAATGAACAAAACGTTCAATAAGAATAAGAATTAGAAGCCAAAGAAGACATAAAATAAGATCACTAAGAAATATAATTATCCAATGAATCGGTGAACGAAGACCATGAATAAGTGAATATGAATGAAGACCTGATTTATAATCTTGAATAATTAATGCAGCACAAATAATTAAAATAAGTGAAAGTAATATAATTGATAAATGAAATCTCAATGGTAATGCATAAAAACAATAAAATAATGAATCATGTTTCCATAGGGGAATAGTCGAAAGTTCTGATAAAGGATTTTTTACATCATGACGAATAAAATTTAATGGAATAAATGTATGATTATAAAATAATGTAAATATTGGAAAACAAAATCGAATTACATTATGTAAGATTGGTGATGGAACATAACATTCAAGATGATCAGAAGATGGTATTCGAAGACCAATTAATGTTCTCTGACGATAATTATCTGATTGCCATGTTTTTATTCCTATTAAAAATTATTGAATAATTTCAAAAGATTATGAAATCACAAGAGTCAAGGAAAAAAAACCTCCTAGCGCCATCCCTTTCACTTAATCCTTCAGAAATGCAACATGTACTTCATATATTATATAATGAGACGTTATTGATATACAATGTGTAATCATATATTAACAAAGTATGTCATATCTAGAGATGTATGAGACCATGCATTTTTGGTTCCGATAGTTTTTCTTTTTGAGCAGTTCCGAGTCTCAACACATGGGTAAAGTTAGCACCAGATTCGTTCGTGTACTTGAGTTATATTTCGTTCAACTTAAATTAGATGCAGAATTTTACGGCAAATCCGATATTGTAAAGATCAAGGAAGTCATTAAGCAAAAACTGATACTTGACTCCGAAATACTGAATTTTTCAAAATTTTTTGAAAAGCATTTGCTGTCCAGATTCGCTATTTTACTCAAGTTGGGTCTAAAAATGGTTGAGTTGGATTCAGCACGAAATTCTGCGCCGAATGATATCGATTTAGTATGGGATCATCGAACAAAAAATTTTTCATATGGGTGAGGGTGAGGGTCACCATGAGGGGGTGTTGCTGGGTAAGGTGAAAAATTTTTGCCCGATGATCCTATACTAAATCAATATCATTCGATGCAGAATTTCATGCTGAATTCAACTCAACCATTTTTAGACCCAATCCAAGTAAAATAGCGAATCCGAACAGCAAATACTTTTCAAAAAACTTTGAAAAATTCAGTATTTCGGGATCAAGTGCCAGTTTTTGCTTGATGATTCCCCCCCCCCCCCCTAATCTTTACACCATCGGATTCCCCGTAAAATTCTGCGTCTAACTCAAGTACACAAACGAAGTCGGGCGGCAAAAACTTGAATCTGGTGC
This sequence comes from Rotaria sordida, assembly GCA_905250125.1. Classification (NCBI taxonomy): domain Eukaryota; kingdom Metazoa; phylum Rotifera; class Eurotatoria; order Philodinida; family Philodinidae; genus Rotaria; species Rotaria sordida. Next base: position 46,012 of record CAJNOL010001645.1, on the reverse strand, counting down.
CAGCTTTACCTACGTAGTCTCAACTATTCCTCTTTTCCGTGATCTTGCATAATTCTAGTCGTGTCTGTGAAGCGAAGTCCAAATTTCTATCCGTATACTTTAAAAACTATCAAGTTATCGAATCGAAAAACAATAATTTTTGAATATAAAAAATCATAATAATTAATTAATCATACTCACCTAATAGATATTGTTTAAATTCTTGTGTTGAATAAAATGATGGAGTAAATTTTATATCAAAATTTTTCAATGGTAATGTATTGATTAAATTAGAATGAGATGAAATAATATAACGAACATATTCATTAGATGATACAGATGCTGGAACAAATGATGGCATATATAATGGTGCAAGAGCATAAACCACATAAAGAAGTATTATAATTGGTAATAAACGAGCTCGTCTTAAAAAAACTTGACCACGTCTAATTAATACACCGAAAATTTGTTGAGCCCATAGATGACTTCGTTGAGTACTTGTTCGGGCATTAAATAATGTATTTATTGAAGATTTGACAGTACTTTCTTCTAAAAATGTATAACGAAAACAAAAATCAGAAATAAGTCTATCATGAACACAGCTTGAAGTCTGTTCATGTTAAGCATATGAAAAACAAAAATGTTTTGACTAGGAAAATTTCTTTAAATAAGATATTTGCTTTTTCTTTTTTGTTACCTGAAGATAAACCTTCTGTCGATGAAGTTAATTTTAAAAATATATCGTCAAGTGTAATATTTTCTAATGAATATTTTATATTATCTTGTTCTAAATTTTCAAGTACATGAATTAATTGTTTTCTATTAGGAATTTGTATAAAATGAGTTTTTTCATTAATAATCCATTCTTTTGGTATATATTTTGGTATTCTATCTAAATGAAGTCGATCACCAGGTGGACCAAATTGTTGTTTCAATTCGAGTATTGTACCTTGTGCACGAATTTTACCAGCATCAAGAATAATAATTGAATCACAAAGTTCTTCAACTTCATCTAATAAATGTGATGAAATTAATAATGTACGATTAGCTTTATTTTCTCGAAGCCATGACCATAATGTTCGACGAGCTACTGGATCAAGTGATGATGATGGTTCATCTAAATAAATTTTTTTTTTGTAAAACATGTTCTAAAATACGTGTTAAAGTATATGGGTAAAAATTTTGATCAACATTCTCCTCTCCGTCAAAGACGTTCTTGATATACGACCAAAGGCTGTAAAGTGATGAAAAATAAGTTTAGAAACAACGATTTTTTTGGTTTTTTTCATAATATTAAGCATGTAGCTCCAATCCAAATAGTCATTTTAATAACCAATGGAGTTTTCTATTCAATACACTTTATAGCAAGATGAACAATGACGACAAGGCTCCTAAAAAACCGAACACGGTATTTGTCAGGTTCTAGAAGGTTTTGTCAGAGCTATTTTTGAACAGTACCATCTTAAAGAGCACAAAATTCTAAGCGAAATGAGGGATCGCCGAGTTTTCTACGAACTTCTCGTAAAAAGTTACAAGCATCACAAAAATCATGAAAAAACGAAATTTTTTTAAAGATCGACTAAAAACGCCTTTTTCATGATTTTTGTAATGCTTGTAACTCTTTATGAGGAAGTCGTAGAAAACTAGACGATCCCTCATTTTGCTCAGAATTTTATACTTTTTAAGATGATACTGTTCAAAAATAGCTCTGGCAAAGCCTTCTAGAACCTGACAAATACCATGTTCGGTTTTTTAGAAGCCTTGTCATCATTGTTCATCTGTGAAATCTTGCTATAAAATGTATTGAATATAAAACTCCATTGGCTATTAAAATCACTATTTGGATTGGAGCTACGTGTTTAACATTATGAAAAAAACCAAAAAAAAACAATCGTTGTTTCTAAACTTTTTTCCACTACTTTATATCAATAATATATGAACTACTACCTTATTGCATTTCTAGAGGATTAAAATAACTGTGAAGAAATGTGTCCAAAAACAGATAAAATAAAGTAATCTTACAGGAATTGTGCTAATAGCTTTTTTTTTAAATTTTATTCTAATTAAAACATTTCTTTCTTACCTAATATAATAACATTAGCATGACCAACAAATGCACATAAAATTGATAATTTTCGTTGCATACCACCTGATAATGTATGACATAAATATTTACTATATGTATTCATATTCATCATAGTAAGTAATTCTTGAATTTGATTATAATCAATATTATGTTTTTTTGATCGAACACGTGCATAAAATTCTAATTGTTCTTGTACAGTTAAATGTGAAAAAAGCATATCTTGTTGTGGACAATAACCAATACATTTTTGAAGTTCATATAAATTTTCATGTAAATCTTTATCATGAATTTCAATTGTACCATAATCACATGATAATAAACCAGACATCATTTCCATTGTTGATGTTTTTCCTGCACCATTATGACCAATAAGACCATAGATTGTAGATTTTTCAAGTTTAAATGAAACATGATCAACAGCTATTTGTTTTTCTGTATTAAATCGACCATAAATTTTAGTTAAATTATTTACTCGAACTGTAGTATTTGTATCAGGTAATGTTTCAACCATTTGCATATCAATACTTTCACGTCGTTTTTGATTTTTTATTTGATTATTACAAAAATAATCCAATGGCCATGTCCATGGACGTCTAATACCATATTTACCTGCTCGAGTTTTTTCAAGATAATATGCTAAAAACCACATAAGAAGACTACCAATTAACATATAGAACCAAATTAATATAACTTCATTCTTTAAATCATTACGACCTAAATTAGTATTTATTCGAAAGAGAAGAATAAATAAACGTTTTATTGAATAAAATGGTAACCAAACTGAAGCAATAAAATGAAAAAGAATTGGTAATCGTATAGATGATGAAAGTGCTAACCAAAATGAAATAATATAAATAAACCATGACCAAACTGTTGCTTTTAAATTACTATTAAAAAAATGAGCAATAAATACAGCTCGTGAAAGAACTTGAATAGTCCAAATAAAAATCGTTGGAATAATTAACCAAATTGATACATATGATAAATAAATACCTCCATCGAATGAACTTTTTAATATTAAAATTAATAATATATTTGCTATTAATTGTATAAAAAAAACTCGTAGAAACCAAGCAAAACTATTTAATATTGGACGAATAGAAATAAGACGAAGAAGTTCAATTATTCCTTGATTTTTTTCATCAATTAAAGAATGAAAAAGTAAATTAAAACTCGATAAAATACATCCATCAATAAAAAAAAGAATAATAATTAATACAAAATATGGTGCTATGTCAAACATAGGATCAGATGCATATGATAAACATGGCCATGTATAAATAGATAATTGTTGTTTTTTTATTGATGGGTTTATTTGAGATACAATTGCAAGATAAACTTGTAATAAATTATTTGCTTCATTAAAATTTTTATTTGAACATAGAAATAATGATGGATGTTGAATTAACTGTGAATCTTTTATATCATTTAATATACTAATATTTTGACATAAATCTTGATTATCATATTGGCATTGATAACTAATACTAAGTCCTGTTGAAGTATTATTAAGTAAAAAATATCCATTATGTCCTACAGGTTTTGATATTGAAATAAAACTACTATGTGGACATTGACTTTTGAGACGATTTAATAAATTATTATCAACTATTTTTATTATTATATCTGACAATGGACATTCATTTATTGATGTATAATTAAAAATATACATAGATTCACGTTGTGCAATAATTGAAGATGGTTGTAATTTAATAGGTGTAGATTTTGTTTGATTAAAGGTTGAAACATTATTATTAGTTTCAGATGTTGTATGTATCCAACGAATAAGAATTAAAACAAGAAGACATATTACAGGAACAAGTAATTCAAATATTATTTTAGGACAACAATGACATAGACGAAAACGCCATGCATAACGAAGTGATTTTTGTAATAATAACCAAAGATGATATAGTAACATTTTCTAATTTTGATTAAATTAATAAAATATTGCTTCTTTTTTTTGCTTTTCTCTTGTTGATTAATGTAACATTGTATGTCTCTAATAAACATACCCAAAGAGATAACGAATGGACAGATATATAAATGTGATGTCAGCACATGTCAGTACATTTTAAGTTAGACTATTGAAAACTTCATATTGATACAAGAACAAGAAAAACATAATGCATAGAAGTATAATTAAAAAATTGTAAGTGATATGACAATATCTTACAGTTTTTCAAAAACTTCATCGAAGATAGTAGAAATGATGACGATTATTAGTTTTTTTGTTTTTTTTCCTGGTGGTAAGGTAAAGACTATTAGTAAAACATCCGTTCTTGGTAACGCTGACAAAAAAAGCAACATATAACCTATGTCAAGAAAGTCTTCATACAAAATGTTTGTTCATGTTTCGGTCACTTGGAAGTAACTTGAGCAGATGCAAAGTAGTCAGTTAGAATCAAAATTTGATGTTCTCTCTAAATATGAATTCAAAATTTTTTTTTAAACTTGAATTTGAATCATTGAAAGCAAATCTTTGATAGGGACCAAAAATGATGTTTGGACAAAACACTATTATCGGAATTTTAAAAAAAGGCCATCGGGTAAAAACGCTTATAACTTTTGAACGAAGATAGCTAAAACCCTGCGGTTTTCACCATTCGAAAGGAGAGTCAAGGGGACGCCTTTTCCTCCAATATTGTATAGAACAAAATCATTTAAAAATCAGTCATTTTTAAAAAAATATCGAAAAAATGCATGAAAATTATCTGTCATTCCGATGAAATTTTGGTTCTGACATCTGATCTTGATAGAGGAACTTGAGATGTATAGTTCAAGATATAATTCGAATAATTATCTTTCCACCTCCTAATGTTGAACAAATAAACTTGTCTATTCAATCGCACGAAAACTATAGAGTTCTTTTAAGTTTTAAGCGTATTTTCTTACTTTTCGTCAAAATTTCATCTGAATGACAGACCGTTTTTTATACATTTTTTCGATATTTTGTAGAAATGACTGATTTTTAAATGATTTCATTGTATACAATATTGGAGGAAAAGGCGTCCCCATCTCTCCCCTTTCGAATGATGAAAACTACAGGGCTCTAGCTATTTTCGTTCAAAAGTTATAAGCATTTTGCCCGATGGCCTTTTTTTAAAATTCCGATAATAGATAGAAATATTTTGAAAATGTTCCAGCATAATTGGAGACAAACAACAAATTCATTAAATATGCAACCTATGCTGGATCAGTATATTCTCACCAGGTCAATAAGAAAAGCTCTTATTAAAAGTTATTTTTGAGTTGAAATTTCATGTAAGCATAGAATTACTGGTATAGTCGCTATGAAAAAAAAAACAACTTTGATATTAATTACTGTTCTATCCTTCTTTATTAAGTTGAACTTTACTTTGTAATTTAAATATATTTTTGTAGCTATTGAAATACTTTATCGAACAAATTGAAGTTATTTAGTCATTGTCCTAGAGAAAAATATTCATACGTATTTTTACCCAGAATACAAAAAAAACTTAATGTAAAGGTGTAAGTCGATGCATTGATCGACGACTGATTTACACCTCTACTTAGATGATATTTAGTTCAGACAATAAATTGCTTTATATTGAATATCAGACATAGAAACGAATCAGTGGACTATATTTGACATTAAAATCTGGTAGTAGTATATATACTAGATAGTATAGTAAAACAATAAATTATTCTCTGGTTGGTCTTTTTTTCTTCTCTTACATATTTTCCTAGATCTATATACAAACAATGCATATAATTAGATATGTAACTTTGCGTGCTGGGGCTGATGTCTTTTCTTTCGTTTTTTTTTTAACTTAAAATATTATAGGATTTATTGTCAAGCTCATAATCGATAATATTAAATACCATTGAAATTTAAAAGAAATATAAGTCGACACATCAACTATTGAGAGACTTTCTTAGGACAATATAACCTTGATAGGAAAATATGAATAGCTTTCAGCAATATGAATGTCAATTTCATCAAAATTTTTCTCTGTTAATTTGAAAGAAAATTCGCATTATATTCAATTGTTTATGTATGCATTTTTCAACAGAATGTAATCATACTGATCATGTACTATATCTTTGCCTCATGTTGGCAACAATTTGATTGATATTGAAAGTTTTTAACATTTAATTTTTTTGTTAGAAAACAAATCGCTAATATCATTTTACTTCAAAAGTGAAACAATCTTCAACGAATAATTATTCTTTGTTGGCTGAAAAACAATTAATTCTTCTAATATATTCTACCTGTGTTATGTATGATGTTGACTTACGTGTATGATTGTAAGAAAATAATGAAAAAGCAATAGATTCTATTTTCTCTCTTTATTTTTAGATAAATAAAACAACACGTATAAAATTCTTGACAAATCAAAAATGTCACTTGACATCTTCACGAATATGTGATTCTTGATGATGTGTTTCCAAGCCAAGACGAGCAAAGAGTTTTTGTTTCATAGCAAATAAATCATCTTGCATCAATTTAAAACACATAGCAGTAAGAACAAGACCAAACAGAAGATAGATTGCACATAAAATTGATTTGCCATTTTTATTTTCTGTCAATGTTCCTTTGCCAGGTACTAAATCGCCAAGACCTATAGTAGTAAATGTAATAAATGAAAAATAAGCACCATCAACATAAGACCATCCCTCCCAATGAGAAAATAAAATAGCACCGGCTACAATGTATAAAGCAAGAACAGCAAGTGTTGCTGCAACCGGTACATGTTGTACAGACTTATTTTCTATCTAGAAATAAAAATTAAATTCAATGAATTTATTATCCTAGTAAAATGTTGTTTTATACAGACCTCAAGAGATAATTTTGTTCGTTGTCGTTGTCGTTGTGTACATCGTCTAATCGTTCGTTGAATGAAATTAATTGTCAAAGAGTAATATTTAATAAAGAAAAAAGCAAGTAGATCACCCGTATTTGTTAAACACATAATCATAATTGGAATTCCAAACATAGCATAAAGACATGTCATAACTTTACCTAATATTGACTTGGGTGCTATATTTCCATATCCGACTGTAGTTATCACTGTTGCTGAATAGAGCATAGCTGTTGAAAATGTCCATTTTTGATTATACGACATATCTGTTCGTGTATCATGTTTATCTGATAATTTTTCTTGTTCACCTTGCATTCGTGCTAATTCATCATCAATTAATTTATCAAATCTTTCATTATTAATATGTACACGCCAACCGGTATTATCATAACCATCTTGACGTGATATCATTCCACGCCAAAGTGCATAACGTAATTCAAATGATGCATTCAACATCCAATTAAATTCATCAGTAGCTATATGACGAATATTACGAATTCCACGTATATGTTCACGTTTTATTTGTTCATTCTTATGTGATTCATATTTTGATTCAATTGCATAGAAGATAAGACCACCGAGAATAACATAAACAAAAACAAGAATCGATAAACCAACTTGAGAAAATAAAAATTGAGAAAAAATATGGCAAAAATCATTTCGAAATCGTTTCCATGAACAACAATTAAAGCAATAATGGAAAATAATATTATGCTGAGAAGTAGAAGGAACAACAGATGAAGATGATCGACCCACGACATGATATGGAATATCGCCGTGTTCATCAAATGAAACTAATGGTGCACGACTCGATTGAGATAGTAAAGCTGGTGGATGAGATATTTCGGTCGAACTACGTTTAAGCTAAATATAAAAAAAAAAAGGTTCCATATAATACAAAGACACCATACTTAACGAGAATCTCACGGATATTGTGATTGCTGTCCTATAGTTGAAATAACTATTACGAGCTGCATAATTCATTTTCTATGTCTCACCGAAATGTGACTTCTCAATATAACAAAGAAATGTCTTTCTGCTTCTTTCTCTTAATGTTGCTAATTTTTCCTGCGGTAAATATCAATCAATCAATCAATCTGAAATATGATTTTATCTCTACCTGTTCGTCGCCATTATTATCGTCAATATAGATCTCAATATGGTCGATAGCAACTTTCCACATAATTATTTGCTCACTTATTCAAGTATGTTGCACGTATAAATGATTGACAGACAAATGTATTAACACGTTCAATTATCGTCTCCTTTTTCTGAATGTTTTCCGATAATGAATAGTAACGATGACGAACGTTATGTTTGCGCTTCCGGCCATATTATTCTATGCTTTACTTATGTCAACTATGGTCGTGTACGTGTACGTGCGTGTGTGAATTGTTGATTGTTCGGATCGTTATGGCTCATGTAACACTAAACAAACATAGATAATAACACCTGTTCCTTTTTTTTTGTAATACTTGTTCAATGTTTTTCTTTGTGAGATGAAATTCCTGATATTGAAAAGAAAAAGATGCGTTTTGACTTTGTTTTCCTATTTCATATAATTTTATGTACTAAAAAAATGTTTTAAAGAAAGAGAAACCAAAATAATGATGACGATTATTATGGACAACACTATCTGTTAACGCATTATTTTACTTTTGTTTTTTTTTCCTCTTTTATGTCAGATCATAGTAAAACCATGCATTTTGTGTACAACTAAAAGAGAACAAGAAGAAGAAGAAAATAATTACAACTCAAGGTCTATCACGTTGTTTCTACATTTTATTTTATCATTTTGTTATTGTTGAGACTTCACTGAATTTCGAAACATTCAATGACTAGTTAGCTCGTTTATTGACACTAAATGAATTAACCACATGTACTTTTCATGTTAGTTATTCTTTCAATAATACACATAGATGAAAAACAAAAAAAAGGAAAAGAAAATATTATTATTTAATCTAATTGATTATTTATATTGTGATTCTTCTGTGAACTTATTTCATAACATATATTAATTACAATATTTTTAACAACATTTGTTAGTGCTGGTAGTAGTACTATTAATCAAGCAACATTTCGTTCATATACAATTCGATCGCTTGTTATACGTGAAATATTTTTATCAGCGATTATAAATACACGTGTTACTTTAATTTGTTTTATTCATGTATAGATAGAAGAATGTGATGTATTTTCCTTTTCCATTAGCTATTAGAATAGTTCTTTGTTTTTTTCTATTATTACTTCATCGATTTTAATCAGTACACTACACTTCTTGCTATCGCTTTATAGAATTATTTTCATATTTAATCTACGTATGTCAGTTTATCAATTAAGTTACTATGAATAGTTTGTTTTTTGATATTTGTAATAAACGTGCTATTGGATAAGCGGCTTTCTTATCATTGCATCTTATCATAAATATAAAGTATTGTCAACAAGAAATAAAACATTCTTATCGATAATTTTATTATCTCCATATGGTGCATTGTGAAAGAAAAGAAAAGAAAAATATTCGTACTTACAGTGCAAGTGTGACACATTTCTATAAAAGCATTTGAAATATATTTTATTTGTCAGAAAGATTCATTTATCAATGACGTCAAAAGGTACTTTTCTTATACAAATTGCGTCTGTACCCGGCAATCAAGTTGGTCAACGACGATTTGAACAATGTCGTTATTTACATGATTTACTTGTAAATACATTAATCGATCAAAATGAAGAAAAAGATCGAAAAGCACAAATAAAAGTATTATCTAAATTAGTTCCTCAACATAAAATTGTTCTTCGATCAGGATTTTCACAAACAACTCAATGGGGTCTAGAACCAAATATGTTTATTGAAGTGAGTAAAACATTTTTTATTCTATATAATAAACTATATTTTTCAATAGTGAAATAACATTAAAAAAAAAAAATTTTTTTAAAATAACTTAAAAAAGTTGATCAGAATAGTTGCCCTCGAGGCTAAAATGTGAAACTTACATGTCTTCGTTAGTTTCATTATAATAAATATAAAATACGTTAAATAAAAAATTTCCTTTTCAAGGATAATTAATCATTAGACAAACGATCGGGCATATTTATTTTTACGTTTCGAAATTCGATTGATTTGAATTGACTATTATTATTTAAATAGTTGATTTAACTGACAAAGAAACCTGTTGTACTCATTCATTATTTATATAATAGGTCTCAGTACTCTATTATGTAGTTCGATAAACTTAGAAATATTAAACCTATTTCAATCATTTGAATTTGAAGAAAGGCTTTAGAATGTTCGAGAACAGTCTAAACCTAATTGTTAATGCAATTCAGCACCTTTTTTTTCATTGCTAAGGAATTATAAGAAAAAAGATCTAGTGCCTGCACTCTTCGGCTGTTAGAGAAAGATTTTTACTCAATAATTCTTGGCATTAGTTGCTAAGACCTGTAAGAAGGGTGTAGGAAAATTTTCACCAACTATTTTCTTTTCAAAAAAAAAAATATATATCATACTAATTTCATGTTTTGTAGGCAATTGTATCATATGTCCTTGTTCAGTTGATACTTCAGAGCGATATGAAATATTACAATTTTTTGTATTAAATTATAGTAGATTTCTACTTTTTTTGACTTCTCATCCTTTCAAAACTTATCTTCGACATTTGCATATATTGTAGTGCATCTAGATTTTTACAAAATCGTTCTAATTTGTTTTTAATTTTTTGACGAATAATTTCGTAACTTTTGTTCAAAAAATCAGAATTATTCAACAACGCTAAAAACTGAATCAGAAAAATTTCAAAAAACAAAATTAGAACTGTTTAGACGATTGTACTTGATTCTTTCGATAAATATACATTGTATTATTCAAATTGAAAAATAAACATTTAATTATAAATATAAATGATGTTTCAAAAATCCGAACGAAGAAAAAAAAACTATGCATAGTTCTTCAGCAATTGAAAAGGTTTAAATATTTTTTTAAAATAATTTCATCACATATTCATTAAAGTTTTATTCAATATATTTCAGATAAAAATGTTTGTACCTAAAGAAGTCAGAATTAAAATAGTTTTTACTCATAGTCCAATTCGAAAAGATCAAGTATTCGGTCTATGTAACTCTTCTTCGTAGAACTGTTTAACCAATTATACCTTTTATGGTTATGAGCAAAAATATGGTTCTAATAGACGATTAAGTTGGCATGTTTTTACCGAATTCGACTTGGAGCTTTTGTTTAACAATAGTAGCTAATTCAAATTTGGTCATCAATAAAACTATTTTAATTCTGATTTCTGTAGACATAGACATTTTACATTTGAAAACTTTAATAAATATCTGATCAGATTGGAAAAAAAATATTCAAATACCTTGAATTGCTGAGATGCTATTTATGGGTTCTTGTTGGTCGGACTTTTGGAACATCATAAATATGGTTCCGATTGCATATTTAAAACTATAAAAGGAAAGCTTAAGATATCTGCCATCTTCTCTCTCTTCCTACACTAATCGTGACATACAGTAGCTGCAGGAAGTTCCGCTACCGGGTGAAAATTATATAGACTTCAATCCTACTGGTAAACTTTTTTTTGTTCTCTAAGCCCAAAAAAAGACTTCTTTGATACTTTTCTGGTTTTTCACTATTGAAATATGTTAATCTGCATTTTCCTATTAACAAATAAAGATTTGTATGTCTATATTGTGTCATAGATAGAATACTCCAATCCGCTGTAATCTTGAGACGTAGAGAAGCTTGCATTATTAGGGACGGTCTCACCAAGAATTTCTTGTCCATTAATAAATGCGATTGTGAAGTTTTGAGAGAAAACTTGATTAGAGCATGGCATTTACTGGGAAAAATTTCAAGGAGAATGATCGAAATTAGTCGGCGATAAGGATGACTCTTCGACGATTTTCATCAACTCTCATGTGGAAATCATTCAAAGAATACTTCATAAGTTAGGCAAATTAAAACTGTTTGACATGTCGAATGAAGGGTCTATCGTCATGAGATTTGTTTTCTATATTGAGATATTCTCGGGTGAAATAAAAATCTATATTGATCTTCTACCTTCTCCGTATGGAGGCTGATCAGAGGTCAACATGTCCCATTTGCGATCAAATAATCAGACTAAAAGATTAAAGTTTAGGGATTTTTTTGTAACCATTGTACTATAATTAATATTGATAATACATATTAATGAATAAGATTTTGAATTAAAATAACTCTATCATTTCTTACATTTGTAATTTCGCAAATATTTCATAGATAATTTTTTTTTCTTCTTCTTCTATATTTAAAAGATTCATGGTGATGAACATCAAGCACGTATAATTAGTGCACTTTTTGGTAAAGCATTTTGTCAAGATGGTATAGGTATTGGTGGTGGTGGTGGTGGTAGTGGAGTTGAAGGACAAAAGCATTCTGTATTAATTGTTAATAAAAATTGGACTAATGAAAATGAACGATTAAATTTTGTTTCAATGATTCTTCAACATTATCCATTACTTTCAGCTCAACTTGATATTAATGGACAACTTGCATTTCATGATTATTCTATGCAATCATTATATTCATTTAATGATATTATAAAATTAATTAATAATAATAATAATAAACTTAATCATGAAAAATATTTTATTGAAGAACGACAAATGAAAAGTGAACTTGTTGATCAAACTGAATATGAAAATTTATTAATGTTACTTGAATCATCACATATGCGTCATACATTTAATATATTACGACAAGCACATGTTCGTCTTTTTTCTGGTTATGCATGTGCTTCATTAACATTACCATCAATATCATTAAAACGTCGACAAAAACGATATGAACAAAAACGAGATAAATATGATAAAAAAAAAATTCTTTCATATTCACCTTCTCATTTATGTTCATTAATTTTTATTTCTCATCAACCATGTATGTGTCTTACAGACACCAATTGCTTTTGTCATTATACGCTTGCTTTTACTACATATATTCCTTCGTCGTCACATTTGTAATTTCATCCATTTCTTTTTCTTATTCTTTCGTCATTTGATTAATTGTAAGTGAAGTCGAGCGTTACACAAAATAAAGATGGAAAAAATGATGAAATATTTGTTTATAACTATATGTGCTATAATAAATTTTATTATTCCTATAATTCAACTTTCTATTGGATTTCATTATATTGTTAAAAATGGAGAAGATCCTAATAAACAATGTCAAGCAGCACCTGATTTACCATTACTTATGGCTATTGGTGGAATATTTGCACTTTTTTTCTTTGGTACAGCTTATGGTTTTTTAAAAATGATTGTAATAAAAAAACAACAAAGTGATGTATCTGGAAAAATGCCAAAAATTCTTGTTGGTATGTTTTCGTTTTTTTTTTTGTTTCATTAGAACCAAAAAAAAACAATAAATATGAATTTTATATTATCATTATTATTATTAAGGTCTTGTTAGTTTTACTTTTGGTGCAATTACATTTATTTTTTTTATTCTCATACAAATTCAAGTTTATACAGCCTATTCAAAAGGTGTTCAATATAATAGTAAAATAATATTAAATTATTGTCAACCAACAGTTATACGTGGTGCTTTAGCTATAATTATTCTTACATATATTAATATGTTTCTATTTATTGGCCTTCTTATATTTATTGTTATTAATAGAAAAAAAAAATTAGAAAAAAAAAAGCAAGAAAATATTGATACGATGATGGATTCTATACATGTAAGACTTTAAAAAAGTAATACAGAGTTAATAATAAAATATTTTTTAATTAAATAAAATAAAAATATGATTTAAGTTTGTAATTAATCTGGAAAAATATTTTTATTAAATGACATATTTCAATAGACTATCTGTAGATTCACTATAGAAAGTTTACGATGTTTTTCATTTTTCAACTTAGTTTTGAAAACAACAGATATTTAGTGCCCTAGTAAATATACTGACGAAGGAATATTTCTAAGTATTAAATCGCTTTTCAATCGGGATTATGTGCATTATGTAGGCTTTAATGAACTATGAATATCCTTGAAAAGAATTCGAGCTAATAGGTTACTGCTGCTGAGATACTGTTATTTTTTAGTAAAATGTCTTAGTTCAAGAAAACTGATTTTCAAATTTCGATTCGAAACCTTGCATAGAGACATGCCTTAACGAGAATAACTTTTACCATAGTCGTTAAGACGTGTGTCTATGTAAAGTTTCTAGTCGAAGATCGAAACTCACGTTTGCTAGTGTTCCTGAGCGAGGTCACGACACTATGCTAAAAATTATACTACCTCAGCAGTAATAAGTTATCAGCTCGAACTCTTTTCAGGATATTCATAGCTCATTAAAATTTACATGGCTGCACATAGTTCTGACTCAAAAGCGATTTGACACTTAGGAACATTCTCTTGTGAGTTTCAGATATCTGTGTACTGAGTCACCTGTCAGCAAGATACCTTTTTCGGATACTCTGCTAAGAATTATTTCAATACATGGGTACTTACTAGGTATTCGCCTAGTTTCTATAACATTCTATAAAAAATTTTTCAACGAGTTAGTAGATTGAAGCATTTCGTAATCAAATGCTAAAAACTCATAAAACACCCAAAGTTTCTTGAAGCATACTGGCAGCAGGGTATCGTGAACTCAGTACATTGACTAGGGTAGATCTAGGAAAAGTAGTTGACTGTCGGCTCATAATTGGATAGAAGGAAATCTTACTATGGTACGGCATAAACGCCGTGACTCACGGTCATTAGAATAGTCAAACATCGTGTATTTCTGTTAACTAGTTAGATGTTTCAAAACACAAATAATCGCGCTTAGTTTTGGCATAGATCCGATATTTGTAACTACTTTGATATGCAATAAATGACATATAGAAATCACGTGTAACAAATCATTATTTTGTATTTTGAATAATAAAAATACTAAAATAAAGTTACATTTTAGATGTATGATTATTCTCGTTTTGTTTCGAGAGATAAACAGGAATATTATTGTTGAAAATTAATTATATTAGATTTATCTTTCGAATTGCAGCTGAATTGACAATTATTCGCTTGATTAAATAAATTTTGTTTTTTTTTTCTTTCGCTTCGATATATTCTTGTCGGTTTTATTCATAGAGTCGATATCTTGAATCTTCATCAATTATACGTATAATTTATATTGATGAGCCCTAATAAACTAAAACTAATTTTCGTAATTTACAGTCATGAGTCATCATCAAAAAGCTTCCTTTTTTTTTCAATGGTAGGTCTAAGTAGTCTGCATATACTTATAGGAATAAATGGTTCTGAAAATTCTTAGATTCCCTAGATTCAACAATCGAAAAAAATGGACGTCTATAAATATTTAACGTAAATAATAATTTTAAATAAGGTGCATTTCATTTCATCATAACACTACTCTGTGAGCTCAGTCAAGTGTCGCGAAATCAATTTTATAGATTAAAGCAAATGGATCATCTCAGGTGCAAAGTAGCTACTGAATACTCTTCGAAATTAGAACAAGGACTATCACGCAGTATTCAGAATTGGAGTGAAATCACCAATGCCGCCAATAGACGGAACAATATTTTTGGATAATCGACACTTTTTGATGATTGAGTGTGTGTGAAGCCGTCGCCTAGTCCTATCTCGTGATAATCCTTAGAAGGACTCAAAGTAGTCAAGAATTTGCCTACATAATATTTCAAATAGTTCTTCCATTATTCATAAGTTGATCGAATGTTCCTTCGAATAGATATTTTCTTAATGATATCGCAATGAGTCAATAAATCATATAAAAAAATTTACCGATCGGTTTCATCAGATAGCTTGACAATCACGTAAGAGGAATTTTATTTTTTCTTCTTCTCTTTCCAAGGTTTCTAGAGAACGGCTGATCAGAAAAATTCGAAACTTTCATGGCAGATAGATCTTGAAGAGTAAAGCAAAAGTTGTGCTACCTTTCACGAGATATTAGACTAACAATTGGTCAAAATGACCTCTCTTTTTGCTCCCGTTTCTTCGAAAAGCTACCAAAATTACCAGAGCAATAGTTTTTGAAATTAAAAAAAAAATACCCACGTCAAATAGTAGCTAATACAGTTGAAGGAAGTTCCAGCTCGAGACCTCTTGGTGTGTCGGCGAAACAGTGTTTTTTTTTAGTATAAAATTAGATTTTGAGAAAAACGTAAAACAAAATTAAATATTGATTTTCTCTTAAATATTCATCCTTGTTCCTTACTGTTTAAGTTTCTCACAGGTTTTCGACTGCTGCGCATTCGATGAAATAGGTTTTTACGTTTAGAGAGTATCTTTTTTTTTATACCTACAAGACGCCTCTTTTTTTTTCATTACTAATGGAAGAAATGAAATGGTCAACGAAAGAATTAAAAACTAAGAGTAAACTATTCTGAAAATATTGACTCTTCAATCAGGGATTAAGAATAGCAATGGATATAAAAAATAACCTATACTACTAAAAATAAGTTTGAAGTGGAAAATTTTCGATTTCGTCATATTGATCGTATTTCGAATAAACTCGAGTAGTTGTGTCATGCGAAAACTCAGGAAATATTCTGAAAAAAAAGATAAAAAATGCGAATTTTTTTTTTATATAGAGAGGATCTTAGAAACTGTCCTTTTCGAGGTTAAAACGTTGTCAAAAGAAATTTCAAATATAATTTTCAATAGAAATTCGTATATTAAATTTAATCTTAATAAATTATAAGTAAAATTTTATTCATCAAAAAATGATTTATTCTTATATCGAATCCATGTGATAACCCTCACAACAATAACTAACACACCTTTCATATATAGTAAAATAGTAAGAGCAATTATATGAGAACAAAGTTTTGCTTTATTATCCGATGTTTTTTTGCGGATGATTTTGGTGCTAATTGATTGAGAAGTGTACTAAGTCGACGACCAGCACGAGCAAGACGTTGTTCAATAATTGGTATATATTTTTGATAATAAATTTCTCCCAAATAAAAAATTAACTGATGAATTCATTATTTTCATCGAAATAAATTTGTGTACAAACTAAATTAAAATTTTTTTTTACCAATTGTTTAATATTATTGTCATCATCATTATTACAAGATGATTGATTCAGCATTAATTGATAAATATAATCATAATAACGAGAAGTATCCTGTTGAAAATCTCGTTCAAGACGCACCATCATTAAGTCAACATCCCATAGAGCATGAAGATTTGTTTGAAATATTTCATTCATAAAATAACCTAAATAAAATGAACTGTTTTTTTTTGGGGGGAGAGAGGGGGGGCAGTTCTTTTAAATTTTTAATTCATATACTCAATCTCGAACATGATTTCCTCCCCTATCACTTGCAAAAGCTGTATGTAATGGTTGATAAATATCACCAATAAAATGAATAAGAAAATATAATGCTTCTTTCTGTTGTATATCATCAAGTTCAATCTCTTTCCGGTTTATAATCACATTCTCAATCACGTGTTGTTATATAATGTAATTCTCGAGACCATTGCCAATTTCCATAACCAGTAGGATTTGTACTTGAATAAAGTATATAATAAGCCCATGATGCCATTGCACTTAAATTTCTATTCCAATGTCAAGGTGTAAGAGATCGAATCCATTCTGATGCTGAACCAATTAATTGACTTGGAGCAAGACGTACAACTATACTATGACCAAGACACTTCTCTAAAAAAAATATGATATTGAACTAAGTTGTAACTTTTATCCGAGTGAGGTTACGAGCATTTTTTTCAAGAACTCCTTTTCACGTAAAACAATTGTCGATTTTTTAAAAATGAGTATTTATGAAAAACAATAAGAACTTCATATAGTACATTTTGTAGGATAATTTCTGATCATTTATTCAATAAAAAGCAACTAAACTAAAAAGAATTTTACTAGAATTAAACATGCATTGAACTCAAACGTTCGAATCCAGTCATTTTTCAGTTAATTAATAGAAGGAAGCCAAAAGAAAGGATTACAGGCTTGCCTATGATAGATCTACAGATATCCTAAACAAAGTCAATAGTGTTTAGAAATATGCGAATACAAACAGATCATTCCGAACATCAAGTCAGAGTTTGAGTTCGATGTATACATGGTTAGAACTTTAGAGATTAATTTATCTCTCTGAAGAAGTTAAATTTCGAAAATTGATAAGTATTAAAATTCTTGAAATTTTAATATTCAAATCTGAAAAATATTATAGAGAAAACAATATTTTATATTATATATAATTTTCAAATTAAATATCATCAGTTTTTCTTATTTTGAATACATTTATTTTTTTTTATGAAACACTTCAAAAATAGTTTTTATGTCTAACATTGAGAAAACAAAACTATTTCTTATATAAAAAAAAGAAAAACAAGAATGATGTTTTAATGAAGAAAATGTTTCATATATGAAAAGAATTTAGATTTAATCTACTAATTCAGTATTGCGTTATTAACATTCGATCACATGCAGAATATATTTATTGCTACATTTTCAAATAAGTATCAAAATTATTCATATTTCTTTCATATATATTCATTGCGTGAATATGCCTACAAAGAGAGCTAATGTTCTTTTTTTTTTTTACTCTTTCTATTCTTTGAAAACAAATTCTTTTTCTTCTGTACTTATATATGACAAACACGCGTGCTTTCGTTCTTGCAAGGTTGTTTCCTACTTGTTGTGAAGAGAGTAAAAGAAAAAAAAAAGCAAGTAAACCAAGAGTCGATATAATCATGTATTTGTTTTTTTTTTCACATTTTTTTTTTGTATTGTAGAGAAAAAGAAATGCTTGAAATACGAATATCTGGTGAAAATTTTTCATCATCATCATCTACTATATTATCTTCATCAGATACGAATGAAGATATTCATGTAATATTAAGTTCAAATGGTAGATTAAAAATTATTTCATCTCTATGGACTTCAATATTTACTAATACTCGTTTACGTTGTTTATCATTAATTGATCTTCAATTATATGAAAGTGATGCTCAAATATTAGCTGAATATTTACGTAAACAAATTTATTTAATTGAATTAACTTTTGATTCAGTTCTTTTACATGTTTATTCATTTGATCAAATTCTTAATGAAGGTTTAAAAAAAAATAAAAGTATACAAAATTTAATATTAACTAATTTAAATAATATTGATGCTGCAACTATTGCTAGTCTTATCAAACATAATAATACTATAAAATATTTATCTCTTACACATAATAATATTTCATCAGATGGAGGAGCACTTATTGCTGATGCATTACGAACAAATTCAACATTAATTTCACTTGATTTAAGTGATAATCGTATTGGTGAACAAATAACAATTGAATTTACAAAAATTCTTAATGAATCACATCCAAGTCTTACACAAATTATTCTTAATAATAATAATAAGACTATTGATGAACATTTAAAAACAATAGATATTGAATATATACCTGAAACTGAACCTATTTTAGATGAAAATAAACATATAAATAATGAAGTACAATCACAATCTAAAACTAAATGTTAATTTTTATCAACTATTCTTGTTACATTTCTCTTCTTTCTTTGGGGTATACCAAATAATTTAAATGGTGTACTTATTCGACAATTTTCAAAATCTTTTGTTCTATCTCCTTTTGAAGCTGGTCTTGTTCAATCAGCTTTTTATATGGGTTATTTTATATGGGCTTTACCTGCAGCTATTATTCTTCGTCGTTGGGGTTATAAAACTGGTATTATTATGGGTTTAATTCTATTTGGTACTGGATCATTTCTTTTCTGGCCAGCAGCATATATTGGAAAATATATATTTTTTTTAATTTCTCTATTTATTATTGCAACTGGTTTAGCTTTTCTTGAAACTGCAGCTAATCCATTTATAGCAAATGCAGCTGGACCTGAACATTCATCAGAAAAACGTCTTAATATAGCACAAGCATTTAATCCATTAGGTGCTATAATAGGTGTACTTTTTGGAACATTATTTATATTTTCTGGTGTTGAATTAAATGAAAAACAAATTGAACAAATGCGTATTAATAATACATATGATAATTATTTAAAAACTGAAACATTACGTGTTATTCGACCATATGTTATAATTGGTGGTGTTGCATATTTATGGGCTTTATTTATTGCTATTGTACCATTTCCAACTAATACAAAAACAAGAAAAAATCAAGAAAATAAAAAATCTGATGGAGTAAATACTCTTTGTCGAGGTTTATTTTTATTTTCTATTATTGCACAATTTGCTTATGTTGGTGCACAAGTTGGTACTTGGTCATATTTTATACAATATGCTCAAGATTATGTTCAAGTTGGAGAAAAAATTAGTGGTTATTTATTAACTGGTACATTAATTATGTTTGCACTTGGCCGTTTTATAGCTGCTTTACTTATGCATTGTGGACTTTCATCATCAATTCTTTTAGCTACATTTGCTTTTATTAATGTATTACTGATTGTTATTACTGTTCTTATGCCAAATAGAATTGGACTTGTAGCACTTTTTATTACATCATTCTTTATGTCACTTATGTTTCCAACAATATTTGCTTTAGGTATTAAAGGTATGAGTGGACATACAGCGAAATTAGCTGGTTGTCTTCTTATTATGGCAATAATTGGTGGAGCTATATTTACACCATTGATGGGTTTGATTTCAGAAAAAACTGAACGTTTGGCTTTGGCTTACACATTACCAGGAGGAGCATATTTTATTGTTGGTCTTTATGCTCTTTTTGCTTATGTATTGACGATGGAAAGAAATGTACAGTCATAGATAATAATGTGATCTTATTTTTTTTTCGAGTTTTTGCTTATCTGAATACAAAAGAAAGCGATTTGTCAAAGAATTTAATTATTATTAATACAGAACTTTTAAGTGAATGTCTTTTTTTTTTTGTATATATAATCATTTTTGTCTAATATGAATTATTTTATTATATGTTATATTTTAGTCGTCTTTTTTGATGACAGAATTTGTTATTATAAGCATTTAACATTTTTTATCATTTTAATTTTATTATAGAGAATTGTATCATAATATATTTGGTACTTTATTTACATAGAAGAAGTAACAAAATTTTTTATCGATTATGATCTTTGAAACTAAATTTAAAGCGTTTTTTGCTTCACATAACGTTTTTTTTTTCACAGTGATTTTAAATTCTATTTTGATCTCTTTATAAAATATGATTAATACTGATGTTTAAAGCGTATAGTAAACATCAGAAACTTTCTGACCATTGTCTAAATCTTTATTATTGTTGAATGTCATAACTCACAAATCATGCAAATTGTAACAAAAATATTTTCTCGTTTTTTTTTATGTACACGGTTGGAAAAAATATTATTCCAGGGGGGTAACGCTATAATTTCAAATAGAAGACATAATGAATTTTATATCAAATGAAAGCTCGTCAAAAATGGGGTTTATTGATACTAAATAGTGAGGCTTGTAAAAACTTTCTAATGTCAAACTTAAGAAGTTTTCAGAAATTTTATATTTTTTTGGGGTGGAAAATCAAGGTGCCACTGATTCAAAAATGAAGTCAATTTTTTTTCTTGAATATTTTTACATGGTTTGATAGACCTCGTTGAACTCTACAAAACTGTGCATGTTAAAAAATTTTTGAGGTATCTTTTTGAGATAAAAAGTTCAAAAAACTACTCGGGAAACCTCAAAAACATTTAAAAACTCTTTTTTTTTTCAAATTAAAGAAACACGCTCAATTTTTCAATAAAAGTAGCTTTTTTTCGTTGTTTTTACTACCTCAGACGTCTCGAAATATACTCGTTCGATGCAGTGTGGAAAGCTGCGTCTAATGAGTATGTTTCGAAACGCCTGACGGAGTAAAAACAATGAAAAAAGCTACTTTTATTGAAAAAGTAAGTGTTGTTCTTCCACATGAAAAATATGAATTTTTTTCATGTTTTCTAAGATTTTCCAAATAGTTTTTTGAATTTTTTATCGCCAAAAAAGTATCTTAAAAATTTTTTAATGTATACAGTTTTATAGAGCTCGACGAGCTCTATCGAACCGTGTAAAAATATTCAAGAAAAACATTTTACTTCATTCTTGAATCACTAGTACTTTAATTTTCCATCCCAAAAAAAGTATAAAATTTCTGAAAATTTATTAAGCTCTACATTAAAAGGTTTTCATAACCCTCACTATTTAATACCAGTAAACCCCATTTTTAACGAGCTTTCATTTAATATAAAATTTATGATGTCTTCTATTTGAAATTATAGCGTTACCCCCCTGGAATAATATTTTTTCCAACCGTGTACAATGAAACCACTTGAAAATTTTTCACAGTTGATTTAACAATAAAATGTAAGCATTTATAATGAGTGCGACAGAATGAATGAGCTTCTTCTGAGAATCTCTGCTATTTGTTCTCGTTTTACTAAAACACTATTTCAATTACAATGAAATATGTTCGAATTCATGTGATATATTTTATTCTCTGGACGCAAGGCTTATGTCAACCACAAATTTTCTCTTGTGATTTTAACTCGATCAAAAGTAAAAAAATATTTTGACATAATTGAATTAAACTTATTCTACATTGAATCACAAACTTGCAAAAGAGGAACTTTTTTCTCGAATAAATCGTTTGATTTGCGCGCACAAAAAAAGAATTTGTTCTCTTAAATTGAAAACAAAAACAAATTTGTTGAGAAAATTATTAGATATAACTATGCAATAGAAATTTTCAAGTTCTATAAAAATGAGCCGTAAAGTTTTTCAATATTTCAACAGTACATTATCAAACAGATTTTTTACTTCTATCTTTTCACCTAATGCATTCCTATAGTGTTGTACTGAGAAGATCATTTATTGTTCTATTAATAATAATAAAAACTGAAACGTTCAACATTGAAAAGTTAAACACACACACACACAAAAAAAGGAAGGTAAATATGATGTTAATTTTCTCTTTATTTCCATGTTCATCGTTCATCAATTCTAATGATAATATATAGAAGTGACATCTGTGTATTCATATAGAATTTTCAATTGGTTCCTCATAGATACATTCTTCTTGTTATGTATATCTATGCAGAAAAAGAAGAAGAACGATTGATTTTCTTTTAATTGGTACACAAAAAAAGAAAGATGATATAAAAATTTATATCAGTTAATTCATTTTTTTCCTTATTAATCCAATATGATTTAGTTAAAAATTAAATGCAAATGAAGGTATTGTAAACATGTATTTAATACTCTTGAAAAAGGTATTTTGGCATAATGCTATAACAACAATACAAGTTGTAATTGTTAATAATCTGCAAATACTAATTTTAGTCTCAAGCACTGACTTCACCTGGTATTAAACAATAAGGTTTTTCCTTTACAGATAACGGCATGATTAATTGCTACATTTATAACAACAACTTATCTTTAATGATTGATACTATTAACATCCGATAGAATATATTGGTAAGTTATTAACATCGCATATAGAAAAAAAAAACAATGGCCAATTTTAAATATTCTAATTGAAAAATTTATTTACTTCTCATAGAAAGTAAAGAGATGTGAAGTTTATGTACTTAAACATATTTTATTAAAATATATGTTGATTTATTGATCTGTCATCTTATTCATATATTATATACACAACAGCTTTCATCAAAGACATTCTCATCGTCAAACAAGTAACATGTTAGTGATACGGAACGTTCAAGTATTAATATTTACATATAAAAAAAATTCAAAAATGTCTACTGTAAAAAGATTAGGTTATTTTTTTTCTAAAAATAAAGTTTTTTTCATAAGAAACAGACACATTGTTTAGATATCTGAAAGATATTAGTAAATAAAATAATTATTATCCATGTCAAAAAACAATGGATTCGATTATTTGTTGAATAACTCAGTAACATTGATAGTTATCGAAATCGAATGTTCGCCGTTACAAAGAGCATGAGTGAAGGATACAAGTCTACCTAAGAATCAAAATGTTTTTTGTAAAACCACTGTCTGATTAGGTATATTTTCAAATGAAATTGAAAATCTAATATCTCGAGAAAGGAACATCCTTTTTGGCTAAAACTTTTCAAGTATTTTAATTCTCAATTAGACTTGTACTCCCATTCATGCTCTTTCTAATGGCGAAAATCCGAGCTCGATAGCTATCAGCATTGTCGAGTTATTGAACAAACAATCGCCTCCATGCTTTTTTGTTGGAAAATTAATAGTTGTTAAAAAATTTTCTCTGTAGTAGACATCATTGGAACTTTTCGAAAGTATCCATCATAGAACTATATGACAGTGTTCACTATAGAAAAGTTCATTTCCAGGAAAAATCATTCCGTGAGATCGTGAAGTGTCCATTACGTAAGGTTTTAATAATACCTATGTACATAAGAGCATTTCTACATAAAATAAGTTATATACTATTTTCAAAGTTACAGCATTTGTCTTTCTCCTACATCCATTATATAATGATTTTGTCTAAATATTTTTGTGTGTGTCAGATTCAATAACTTGCTATCTTGAAGTTAGATGTAAGAACAATTGAGTATGTGTATGAACACGTACTCAACGTTTCGTTCTTACTAATTCTAAAATCCTTCGAATACTAAGACGCGGACGTTTAAATTCTAATAGATTGATTCTATAGATTAATATAATGTATACATCAGTTGTATTGTCTCTTCAAATTTTAAGTATGTTCAGTTGGTTCAATCGAAATAATTTATAATTTAAATGGTTTATGCAATCGTTCTATCTGTCTTTCTTTTTTTGTAAGACAGGTGTTACCGCTACTTTAGTTTTTATTTGATAAAAAAAAGCGACGCATGTCAGTGTTTCTTTTTCTCTCATGCAGTAATATATTGTCTAGATTTTTTTTTTCTTTCCTGGTTAGTTGACGGACACATATAGTTCATCATCGGTCACGGGATTCTTTTTCTTTTTCTTGCTGAAAAAAAAACATTTCTTGATTGAACCATCGTTAAATCTTGTATTTCACATAATGATATATGTAATCAATCGAGGAAAAAGTTATGCAAATTTTATTCCTATGTTGAAATAGTTCGCTTTTATAGTCTATAGGTTTTTGTTTTTTGAATATATACAGAACAGAATTGCCAGCTGTGCGCTATAATGTATTGAATGAGAGAGTATGTGTCATTGTGAGGATTTGTTGTTTAAAGATCGAATGAATATCTTACGAGCAATTCATCCAAAGTGATTCAAAGTTTTTGATCTATAAGTAGGACGTCCTTTAGACCAAGAAGATATGAGTTTATGTTATAATTTGGTTGAAATATAGACAGGACTTTGATACTTTTAGTGAAATTCTATTTTTAAATTTTATCTATATCAAAATGTTAATTGTATAATAAAATTCCGAATTTTTTTTTTTGTGTAAATATTATTGAAATTTACAATTATGAAAGTATTATACAATCTCTATAGACATGTTTTTTTTTTGAAAAATAAGAATTTCAATGGTAGGTACAACTTCTATATCTTATTTAAATCGTAAGGTGCCCTCATATACACTTAGATGTTCCTAGTCTACCGATCTTTTTACTTTGTACTTAAATGATATGACCAACAGATAGAAGTGACGAAAGTTTTTTAAATGAGAGAAGGTTAAGTGATCGTTCATATCTTGTTCTAAGCAAACTTCTTACCTACTACCTTAAAAAAGAACTAAGTTACCGTTTTCAGCTTATTTATTTCTCTGAGTGACGCTGCTTGAGTTTTTACTTTTTGTAAAACACCCGCCCAGCGAATGGTTTCTATGTATTTACTGTTTGATCAAATAAAGATTAATATGAAGAATGTTATCATAATCTTCTACAATTAGTTTGTTTTTTTTTTTGTTAAATTTTGATTATTAGAATTATGTTTTCATTCAATACAATGAAGCACATGATAAGATCATGAACACAGATAGTTTCACTTAGTAAGCGGCTTTACGGTTGTCTCAACTTTTCAGTTTTCTTCATGATAATATATAAATATACATGTAAAAACTTTCAATCTTTGAATTAAAATTAGGTTCGTCTAAGCAAATAGCGGCAAATTCAAATTGTGGTCAAGCCATAGAGCTGTGATTCAGATTAGGCTGACGAATGCAGTCCTTCAATTGATTTATTGCTTTTAAGTCCAGACTATACGGATCAGATAGATTCAAATAAGTTTTAAATATCCTGAAAAGAGCTCAGGTCTTTAACTTAATCCTGCAAATTTACGATAGTTTTTAATTGAATGTCGTAGTTCTCTTCATGAAAATTAATTTTCAAATTTCGGCTTGAAATTTTGTATAGAGACAGATCTTAACAAAGATAATTTACACTGTGAAAGTTTCAAGTCTTTTGATATTTTAAAAGATAGAAATAATGACAAGATCTGAAATATTTACAACAAACTATTCTCATTAAGAACTGTCTCTGTTCAAAATTTCAAATCGAAATTCGAAAATCAATTTTCTTGAGAAGGACCACTGCATTCTTTTAAAAACACACCGTAACAGTGCAGTATTTCTGCAACGATATGCTAAGAGTCTGAACTGTTTGCAGAGTATTTATAGCTAATTTAGTTCTACATAATGTACGTAGTCTCGACTCAAAAGCAATTTATCAGTTGAAGCTTCCTTTGTGAATAGCAGGCCGCCTGACCCGACGATTTTATTCTTTTTTGACATAATCTTTTCTGATATTGGGCTCGAGGTTAGGGGGAAACTTCTCCATGCTACTCTCTCCTTGGTCATCACTTTTTATAAAAGCCGAAAAATATGGAATAGCTGTCTATTGAGAAAAAAAAATCTTTGTAAACGAAGTTTTTTTTTGGGCCCGAGTAGGCCCAAACAATGTTCAGGCCATAAAAAAGTGGCTTGGGGAATATTTCTCTTACACATTCGGCGTTAATTATTATGTCTTTTTAATTTTAGGTTGTATTTGAATCTAATCTTCATCAAGAAGGTATATTATGTTTTTCTTACGTTTCTCATCTTTATTTTTCTAATAATTCTTGCATTTATATATATCTATTTTTATTTTATTATTTAATAATTAATATCAATGAAATATACTTAAATATAAATTATATTCTTCATGATAGATATCATTCATCTAACGACTCTTTTCATTTTCTTTGTTCGTACGAGTATTAGAAGAAAAGTCTTTACATGAACGATAAATAATATTTATTTAAATAATAATCTATTAAATTTTTTTTTTAAGATATGTCATTTGAAGATTTTGCTTTAACATGTACACGTACATTTGGTCAAACACCAATACGTCTTATTCGTATGTCATCAACATTAACAGCTTATGGTGGTTCAATTGATCAACCATATCGTCATCTTGCACTTTTATGTCAACCACATTTTACATCAAAATCAATATCAATTGCATTTTATTTAAATGGTACAGCTTATTTTGAATATTTAACTGAAGATAAAATTCGACAACGTTTACAATTATTAAATAATACATATAAAACATCATTTCATTATAATGATTTCGAACATGTTTTAACACGTTTAAAAACAATATTATCAACTGATAGTATAAAACAAGATAATAATGAATTACATGCAAAACTTTTATCATCAAGATTATTATCTATTGAAATTTATCAAGATGATTTTAAATTTAAATTTCGTTGTGATGAACGTCCTGAATTATTTGAACAACATTATGTTAGACAATTATTAATACAACTTAAAGAATTATCACAACGACAAGCATATTTATGTGAATTATTAGAACATAAAGATCAATTACCACAATTTGATGCAAATCTTTTTCTTAGTACACCAGTGACACTTATTGATGATGAAGAAGGTAAACAATCTTTAAGTTCTATATTGACTAATTTTGATTATGCTTAAATGTCAGATTTCCTGAAATCAAACAAAACTGTTAAACCATCCGAAACTTGTTCATTTCCAATCATTCTTGATATCCTTTTTTTGTTTTTGTTTAATACCATGGAGTCTGCTAGCAACGTTGATGAACGCGATGAAAATTAGGTTTGGAGATCTTTAGGAAATTGAGTTTCTGGATATTGAAATTCGCTCATCTTTAACATGCATTTTGAAGAACTGTCATATTCCGACCTAAGACAACAGCAAACGAAAGAAGGGAGACAATGGTCGTTTAGCGACGAAATCAGTTCCCTCTCGAAACTAAGATTCATATTTTCCAAATAGTCAAATCGAATGTCAGGAGCCGGTTACCGTTCAAATTAATCAGTTAGTTCTCATTTCGACTGTGCACGGCTAACTTAAAACTTGATATTATCTATCACCTATAAGTTTATCGTATATATTTGAAATCAGCATAAAAGACTGATGTCGATCTATCTGTGTATCAGAAAATGATTCATCACACATTCATTCCTGATTGATTTCCTTGAGAGATACGTCAAAAAATAAATTCAATTTTATCATTTATCCTGCTGTTATTTTAGATTTTCCTAGTTTTTAAAAAAATTTATAACTGTCTCTTCATAGTTAGACTGATGTTTTGACATATTCCTGAGGGAGTGATCATCATAACTAAATTTTTGGAAAAAAATGAAACTTGATGAATCGTTTTGTAACATATACAGATCGATTGAAATTTTTATGCTGATCTTAAATTTATTATTTGTTTTCATAAAAAGTCTAACTATTCAGACGAAATATCAGTCAAAAAAGAACAATTTTTAGATGCTCTCCAACATAGCGAAGTATCTTTGTCACAAATTAAGCTCAGTGTAATAGAGCTTGAAAAAAAGGTTATCGATTATTGCGAAATTTCTGCTGAGAAAAATATCCCTTAAAAAAAAGTGTCGATAATTCCAGTATCCTCTTCTAAATCGATCATTGGAAATTATTATCACATGATAGAATCTAGAACAAACTTTTTCAAACTAATTGAGTTTAAATATTCGAATTTATGTACAATAATTCAAATACATAATTAAATCTTTCCAATAATTTTCTTACAAAAATCAATGTACTATGTTTGAAAATTTTATTCTATATGAATCATTATCATGTGATTAAGAAAATTTATTTTAATCTTTACTTTTTAGACTCAGATGAAGATGATGAAATTTCATCGTCATCAACAACTGCTCATCTATGGAAAACAGCTTTTGGTCGTCGTGGTGCGGCACAATTTCTTGATATATGTCTACTTAAAAAAGCTTATATGAAAGCATTAGAAGATATGAGTGATGATGAACAAGATTTAGATATAGTTTCATCTATTGTAAATACACTTGTTGATAAAATTGTTGTTCAAATTAATCAGCAAGATAATAATGATGACGATGATGATGATAATGATGAAATTGGTTTAGCAAAACGAATTGGAAAACGTTCGTTGACAACATCAACAGTGAATTTCGAAAGTGATGCACAACAAATAAAACGATTACGAAATAATTCAACTAATGCAAATGTTTCTGTTTAAAGTATTGTGTTTTTTTTGTCTATTCTGTGTATCAATTCTTGTTTATATTAATTGTAATGTCAGATTAAAAAGCAAGACTTCTACTGAAAGTAGAAATCAGTATTAGACTTATTTGGACTTGTTGATTTTGTATGATAAATAACAATAGAGAAAGAAAAACAAAAGAATTTAAAAATATTCAATGTTATAAAAAAAAAGTACTTAGTTTTTATGATCTTTTTCAAAAAAAAAAAGCAACTTTCAAATATGATATTAACAATAGACAAAAATGCTCTTTTTTTCCTTTGAGATTTATTTAGGAAGTTGAAATAACCTAGTGGTATTTATAATCAAATTAAAAAGATTATGGGGGAGAGAAAGACAATGTCTGGATAAAACATTGACCCGAATTGACATCCGCCGTTTGAACTCATAAAGAAGTCTTCATAACACTAGACACAGTCTAAAAGATTTAGTTTCCATTGACCTTTGAAGCTGAGGAATGTGCTTTAGATATATGTAGAATTAATCGAAAAGATGTGAAATTATTCTCTATAGATATATCGAATGATTTGTAGAATATCATCAAAGTTTCAGTCGAAAACCATGTTCTCTTGTCGAAATATCAATTTTACTTGAAAATTCGATATCTCGACAAAAGGAAAAACATTCTTTTTAACTGAATCTTTCAGGATATTCTATCGATCATCAAATCAATCTATGAGTAGAATTCTGCTATTTTAATTTTTCGCTACATATCTAAAGTTAGGTCGAAAATTCAGTAAAACAATCATAGATCGATGATAAAGACTTAGTGGGATGAACTCTTTTAGGTTTTAGTAAGTCACATTAACACATCCTTGTAGACTCAAATAGTACATATTTCCTCATCTGAAAATTGTTAGTCGAAGTTTTAAACCTTATTTTTAAATACAATTGAATTTCTGAAGACTTCAATCCATTTTATTAAATATACTATTGTTAATTATGATCGTAAATAAAGATGCGTTACAGGAATACTATATTACTAGATCACAATATGTGAGCGAAGCATTTTATAATGCCTTTCAAAGAAAAACATAAAATATTCTTATCAAATAAATATATAGATTTGTCCGAATTGATGAAAATGAATTCTATTCTCATATAATGCACACTTTCATATATCCAATTTTAGCCAGAAAGTAACTAAAAGTGTAAGTTGATAGATTAATCTTCGTTAGTGGTTAAATTTATTGTAACATAGTTATTTCTTCTTTCCAAGAAATTCTGATGTAAAATTGATAATAGGGAACACAATGAACAGAAACTAGAAAGCAACATTGTTGAAAATCTAGTATATATTTTTATGTCTCGGTAGTTATAACTGATCTGCACTATCATTACAACGAAGAAGTGTACTATGTTCATTGATAATATCTATTTTTCGAGAAATAAAGTTTCATCAGTATTATTATATATCAAAAAATTTAAAAGATTATAATCGATCGAACACTTTAAATTCAGTTTATTAATAATTGAAATTTGAATATGATCAAAAGTTTTCTTATGTTTTTTTCAATAATAAAAAGATAAATATTACATATAACATTTGAAAAATGTAATCAGATATTTCATAAAACTAATATTATCAAAGACAATCACTCATCTAATACGAAATTCTTATTCTATTGTATTCGAGAAGGAAACAAAAGATTTGAAGATTGTAGCTTTGATTTTTCCTTGTCGATTTTTATTCCCTTTGATGAATGATTAGCATGTATTATTTATAATAATAATAATAATTAATAAAGAAAAAAAACTTATTTAATAAACTAATCGTAAAGTAGTAAATTGCTTCTGAAGTGAGACTTTGCTTGTTGCTTACTTTTTATTGAGATCTCAAACACTCTACAATCATTCGTGTCCATGGGTCTTTCTTCTCGAATTTGAGCCATTTTCACTGTGCTTTTGACTTGTTGTAGGTCACTAGAAGTAAAATCGGAAAATGGAAGTTTGACCTAAGCTTCTGTCCATCAAGAGGTCTGATACTGACTAGAATAAACGAAAAATTTCATTGCAAGCGAATCTATCCTTTTCGAGATCATAGACTTTTGAAAACGATGATGTTTTTCAGCTCTTCAGTAATACATATGCTTTTTTTAAAGGAAGATCAGTTATCTTAGAAATGAAACGCTTGTTTGCAATGAAGTTTTTTGTGTATTCTTGTTAGCATCAAACTTCTCTATGGATAGAAATTTAAATCAAAATACTAGATTTCGATTTTGCCAATAAAATGAGTCGAACTCGAAAAGAATAGATCTATGGACATGAATCATTCTACAGTGTGTTTCATATGTCTATGAGATGAACAAAGTCTCACTTCAAAAGTGATTTATCATTTCGAGAGATTTTCTTGTCAGTCAATCGTAACAATATAACTAAGAATTCTTTTAAGTATAGAACAAGACATTTAAATTTAGAATCTTTCCAATTCATAAAGAACAATGAAAAATATGTTCATATACATTGAGTTTTATTATAATTATCATTTTATTTTATAAAGTTTGTTTTCGTCAAGTACTTATAAAATAGTACTACAGTGAACGTCAAAAGTATTTTGCCACTTTTTTGTTTTGAGTCATATTTTAAAATTACATAATATGAATTTAATTCCATTATATATTTGTATAGTAGAGTTCGAGTGCTATATATAGACATTTGTTTAATATGAAAAACTCTTGAATATAAAATACAATAAAATCAAAAAAATCAAACTTCAGTGCTGAGAAAAAAATGACATAAAAATTCGTAAAATTAGATTTTTGTTATAGGATAATTTTACAGACAGTCAAGCACAAAAAACACAAAATGTCCAGAAAACTTTTCATTCTATCAGACTTTGTAGAAGTTTTTTCGCTGATCATTTTGTTGTGTAGTTTTAAAATATAGTTCAAAACAAAAAAGTGGCGAAATACTTTTGACGTCCACTGTATATATATAGTGTCTCTTGAAAATTATTAACATTTTGCTATCACTTATGTCTAATGAGTTACATTTAATAAGAAGACTATTTCGGTAGAATATAAAAGCCACGTTCCACCATATTCATAATTTTTATTTTTACCTGTTTGACAAAGATATAATTCGAAACACCTTGCGTTATTGTTATTTTTGCCCATTTATTTGTTTTTTACTCGTTATTGTTTCGCGTCTTTCTTTTTTTTTATCTTATTTTTTCTTTTCTTTGTTTGATATTATCTTTTTCTTTTCTTTATTACTTATTAATCAGTTTGTTATTATAAAAAAAAATATATATGTATATATTTATCCTAAAAATGAAAAAATTATTGTTGACTTGTCAAACTTAAAATATTACTTGGGACTGTTTGATTTATTTTGATAACAGTAAGTCTTTTCGATATTGAACCGAGTTGTATTTCGAATCGTTGAATCGAACGAGTTGACAATATTTACTTGAGTAGCCCTTCAATTACCATAATACTATACATAAAATAATGCATCCGTATAAATAATAAATAAATCACTTGAGAATACTTACCACAAAACTAACATTGCTGTTTCCAGTTAATACATTACCAGACATGTGATACATTATATTAACGGTAGGCTTTGCACCTCTTGCATAGTTTACTTTCGAATTGTAAACTTCAAAGACAGAAACCTTTTCACGTTTAGTTGCACCATTGATTTGCTTTTCTAAAGCTATATGATTTCTTACTATTCTAATGTTGATTATCTAATGAGAGATTTTTCAAACATGATCTACATTAAACTTCGAGTAATTATGAAATTCAACTAGTGAAAGAAAATCATAAAAGTTACCAATCAGTGATTGTACTCTATACGGTTACGATAATAGAACTAATTGTCAATAAAGAAAACAAGAAGTCGACTAATTTTCAAAGTCTATGTGTGTCATGAAAATTTCAATTAAAAAGTCAAGTTTCTATAATATCAACCAAATAAATCACATTATAAGTTGATCACATAACCTTATTGTGTAACTGAAACAAAAACAATTTTTAAAATGAAGTTATTTACAATGATACTTTCAAAAGTCTTGTTACTTATCGTATGAGCAATGGATATTTCTTGTGAGGAATATTGTTCTCGCAAAGAATCTGTATAACTTTCCGATTTCAAGAA
>CAJNOL010001645.1:0-12473 GCA_905250125.1 Rotaria sordida | reverse complement strand
ATACCTATTGTTTACTTCGAAAGAATATCTGAAGAGTGAGTTAAAAGGATGAAACTTTCTATGAAATATCACAACAACTACCTCGAATATATGGTGCAGAGAGATGGGTAGAATGTCATTTCCCTAAATAGATATAGTGCAGTTCCGAGAACTTTTTGATCACCCTGTATATATATATATTAAATAAATTCTCTTTTTTTCATTAAAGTTAATCGTATTTGTCAATATATTCATTTCTTATGAAAGTTAAGATTTTGAAGTAAACGAATCTAATCGATCATCTAACAAGATCCGATGATACCAAACCGACGAAGTTGGTGAAAATTTCCACCATTGATTAGTGATAAAATTTCTAAAGATTTCTATCAACGATTTTGAATCTCCGATAACTCGTGTATGTCCATAAAAAATCCGTCATTTCAACTCTACTGAACTTCAGCTGAAAAAATGTACGAGATCAAAAATGTGGAAATCTGTCGTGTTTAAGGTTGAATTCCAATGAAATCATAAATTTTGATTAGACATAGTCCCATGTGATACCTGTTGATAACGGCAAAGTGTCTTGTCAAAGAAATTTGAATCTGCAATATACACATAAATAAAAGTTTTCGAGTTAAGGTATTTCGATCAGGGAATACTTATTGCGGGAAAATACGGTTTTTTAAATAAATTTTGACCAAAGCTTTTTGGAGATGTATACTGCATATTAACAGGTCATTTCAATAGATCTTCCAGTTAGAATTTTCGTTCCGAAAAATGCATAGAAAATCATTCTTTTCTCAGAATAAGACTCTCTGACAAACGAAGTAGACTCGAAGATTTCTTGAAACATGAAAAATTCGGACTTCTCAACTTCAAATACGTCTGAGACAGCTTTCGTGAGTTACTCAAAAAATGAACATAACATGATGGTTTTGTTCACACTTTTCTTTTTACTGAATCATAAATTGTTCAAATACAGTTTGTATTCAGTAGCTATCTAAATCAGATAGATTGATGATTTCTCTAACCTGAAGGAATGCTCTAATGGTTCGTTCAGAAGTTATTTCAAAGTGACCATTAAATGATGCTTTTAGTACAGGTAAGGGTTCTAATTGGAATAACTTTTTCGGAGTTGTGTAAATTTTTCTTTTTATCTGAAATAATTTTGTAGAAATCTACAAATTTTTATATTATTGAGAAGAGAAATGTCTGATGAATGACATTATCTAAAAAACATTCTATTATCTTGAAAATTAATTGAGTGATTAACGATAGTTTGGAAGTGTTTGAATTGATTCTTATTACGAGCACGATTCATAATTCGAATAATAAGCCAAAACAAAAAAAAAAGTTCCTTAATGGATGATCCATTAACTTTCAACTGTTTAAGTTAGATGGAGTTTTTCATTTTGATTAGTGTCATAAATTCAAAATTATGGCATTATCATTAAATGATAAACTCTGATAACTCAATCATAATTTTATATCAATCAAAAATATAAAATCTTGTATTGTACCCACATGTTTTTACAGCTATGCTCCTTTTATTATGAAACCGGACAAGTTGTTACTGTTATTCTATTCGTCTTTATTTATATATTTAAATAAATAAACATATATATATATATATATACGTAGGGTGTTCAGAAAATATCCGGACTGACTTTTTTTTTAAAAACAATAAGAAGTGCTGCTGTATTTGTATTACTATGAGGGCGTAGCAAATCTCAAACTGTTACCAGTTTCGGTTGAATGACTTAGTATGTGATATAATTGTAAAAATAAGTTATTCAGTTTCTGATAAGCCGAAACCTATCATCGTACATCATATATCAGATATTCACTTTTGTATGAAAGTTTTCAGTTTCAATACATAACAAAGTAAATCAACTCATTCATCTATCTATTTATATGAAAGTTGAGCAAAGTACTATAAACGATGGCTGTATGGCTGATAGTATTTGAATTTTACCTGATTTTTTTGAGATCTATTTTTTATAGAGGATTTATTTATTTACTGAGGATTTATTGGGACTTATTAGCTATTTCAGTATTTCAGCACCCTCATCATTACCCTTGCTCCCGCACTCGTTCTCACCCTCACTAAGCTCTCACCCTCAGGAATTATGTAGAATTTATTTCAAAATGTATGAGAATTTATTAAAAAATCACAATAAAACCCAAAAAAAATAAATGCCGGTAGCTGCTGGATTTAATTCAACTGATTGATCAATATATTACACTATTACGTAGATTCTAAGGTTTCGATTAAATTTCTCCGAATATCATTTTGTTCTGCCATTGGACTTAAGTTATCCTGCTTTGCATTGACAGAGACGCTAGAGATAGTTAGAAGAAAGTTAAATTAAACAATTTCGAGGAGAGCTTCTTATGGTGAAATTTGATGAATACAAGCTCTTTAAAATCAACAAACTATTTCATAAAATTTTATTGTAATATATTATCAATGCAAGGAACTGTTCCTCAGCAAAACTGAAAACAAGTTCGGTAAATTTATTTGCATAGTCATTTTCCCTATACTCAGATTTCGTATTATTCATTGTTAGTTATTGAAATTAAAATATGCCATTCAACACATATTGAGCTAAGATTACATTAAACTTGAACGTTTTTGATTATTATTTTCTAAAATAAATCATTTGAAAAAAATTCTTTTTAGATTCTAACTTGATTTAGATTCATCAAATTGTAGAACCGGTCAACTTCTTCATCAAAGACAATTACTTTAATTTCTGCTTTCATATCTCAGAGAATTGCATTGAATACTTTATTATTTATGTCAAAATGACGTATAGAACTTCTATACAGCGCCTTATATTGTACGCGAAATCTATAAAGAAACTTATGAATGAACTAATCAACAAATTTATTATTCAGATATATTTTCATTTGTAGAATGGTGAAAGTGTTATTGGGTCAACAAAATTCTACTTGCACATTTTATAGATAAACATTTTTTCTTGTATGAACATAAGAATATTGTACCATGACGTTTTATGATTTATTCAATAAAATAATCACTATTAGATGATAGAATCTGACATCTGACAATTGATCATCTTTCATTTTCCATTTTGTTTAACGGATGCTTTTTTCGGTTCAACTGCAGAAGAACGACACCCTCTACACTAATATATTTAAATGACTGAGGCACATCAAAGAGTGTGGGGTGCCACGGTGTCGTTATTCTGCAGTTGTACCCATCCGTCTGCGAAGATATTCGACTATAGAAAAAAATAATTATATCTTCGCTCAATAAAAAAAGGTCAAGCTTTTTCCTCCAATGAGAGTGTTTGTGAACAAAGCATTGATACATAGGTATATATATCGTGCTATGATATGCATTACAATCACATTTAAATATGAATGGGTACAATGTTAATCTTCTTGATCTTCCTATTGAAATATTATTTCTTATTTTGAAAAAACTTGACAATATTGAAGTTCTTTACTCTTTACTGGATGTAAACAACCGACGACTTGACATTGTAGTACAAGACCAAATCTTCACCACTACTCTTAATTTTTTTTCTATATCACAATCAACTAATGAAATTTCATCAATTTCTAACTCGATACTCGATGAGTTTTGTGTTTCAATATTACCAAGAATTCATAGAAATATCAAATCTCTTATTCTTGATTCCGATTCTATGGAATGTATTCTTCGTGCTGCTTATTATTCTAATCTTACAGACCTTGAAATTTTCAATTTCAACAAAGCAGTTGTGTCACGTTATTTCATAGGTAAGAAATTCACTTTTACTGATCTGTTCAAAGATTGACATAGAAAAAAAACTGAGAGATTTAGATTTAACGATATCTATGTTTTTTGTTTAGATGATACTCCTTTTCAACATATTTTTAAACAACAAATAACGAATCTCATTCTTAACATAAATGAAGATATTAAAACAAAAGAAGGAGCATATACCAAGAATGTTTATGCAGTTATCTTAAGTTTCTTTGAAAACTTGAAATGTTTGACGATTGTCGCACAATCACTTATCGACAATTGTCCATATTTGGCGTTGCTGGATTTACCGTTACACACATTTTCCTCTTCAACACTTACAAAATTATCTATCAATGTATATAATTTTTATGATGTTTGTGCTTTGCTTGATGGTCGACTCAAACAATTAACTACACTCATTGTTCAAGTTGAACATATCATCGATTGGATGGCAATATCTTACAATAGGGTGAGTTTATACTCCACATTATTCTCGTTTCTTGATTAGTGTTTAACATTGAAGATAAGATGAAGTTTGTTGGAAGTGCAAGAAATAATTAGATTTCTGCATTACTCATAATGTTTTAATTTTGATTATTAAGAAATAATTCGGGATAGACTGTTCTAATGTTTTGACGTTATTTCGAATTCATAATTAATTATAGCTCATGTGAAAGCTATTTATTAATCTTTGTAGTTATTGAATGATCAGATAGAATATATTTTGTTTTATATTTTTTTATTTAAAGTTGTATTGAACTCATTCATCTATTTCAAAATAAATTAAATAAAGCTGTTTCTTAGATAAATTTCGACAGTTGAGTTGTCTTCTGATCGTTAGAAACTCTTAGTATTGAAATGAACATATTTAAAAGAACTATTGATTTTAATAATAATTTTCTAACTTCTTTAATATGAATCTAACTAAATGCTTTGAAACTCGCTGAGAAAATTCTTTTTCTTATATATTATTTTATAGTTTTATTGAATTATTCACTAGTTTCTATATGTGAGTATTTAATAAATAGCATGTAAACATCTTTGTCGTCGTGGTTAATAGATAACAGATGTATTGAATAGAACATATGAAACATGACAAAACAATATTTTTAAAGTAACTTATATTGATATGTTAATGATTGATGTAAATTTCTTAACTGAAATAATAAAGATGAATTTCTAAATATTTGTTTTCTATTTTTTTAGAATGATCTTCCTAATTTAAAATGTTTTTCATTAACGTGTTATCGGAGTTTCAATGGATTTGATAATCTAATTCTACTTCTTCATCGAATGAAACATCTCAAAGAATTAACTTTGTATCTTCATGATTTTGATGGATCGACATTCATTAGTGGCACTTATCTTGATAATGAAATTCTTATTCATCTGCCACAACTTCATAGTTTTACATTTTATATAGCTTCTCAAAATGTCATTACTGATTCAACTAATCATCTACTTCATTCGGAGGATATTGAACGTACTTTCAAAAATCTAGGACGCTGGCAAGTAGCTTGCATGGTAGATTATTTCGAGCCTTACAAAATGATATGTCGTGTTTTTTCACTCCCATTTAAATTTCATCGTCTCGAACACATCGGAAATAACCTTCCAAACATTATATTTAATTCTGTTACTCATTTAAAATTATGGGACAAAGATCCATTCAAATATGAATTTTTCATTCGACTTACTCGAGCTTTTCCATTCCTTAAAAATTTATCTTTTTTTAATATTCTACCATCGTTTTTCGGTCAAAGTTACCACCTTCGTGATAAAGACTGGTGCTCGATCGTTGAGTATCCGCATCTTATTTCACTTGATATCGAATGTGCAAATGTTTGTTATGTCGAACAATTTCTCAATGAAACAAAGACACATTTGCCGCATTTGACTGAATTAAAAGTCACTTATATGCATTTGGACGTTGTGACAGAAAACTTTACAAAAGATCAAATGCGACGTAATTGTGCGAAAGTGAAACGATTAATTGTTGATAATTCAATGGTATATACAGACAATGTATATCGTTATTTTCCTTTGTTATCAGTTTAATTTTGTAAAAATATTATTTGAATAAAAATCTTCAGTGTAAATTGTAGTTCTTACAAGATCAGGTATGGCACAGAAAATGTCAGCCATCTATGGAGAGAAAATCTCGTATTAAAAGTGAGTTGTTGTTCACAACAACAATTGTTCATATCATCTTATCTATTTATTGCATTACGTTCAAAAAATAGAATTGTATATTGCCCTGACGAGACAACTGCTTTTATACTTTCTTCTATTGAATATAAAGCAGTAGATATGCAGCAATTCCAACACAGTAAGGAGGATGTGGGAGGCATCGAACGAATTCTTAAGAATAAGACAAGCTAAAGATAAAAAATGGCGCCACCAAACTAAATTATGGCATCGCTCCTGAATATCTCGCTCTTCTGGGGGTAAAAGCGAAAAAGCTTCCTAATATAATTCTCAGGTCCTGTATTGGAGTGTCAGCTTGAAATATGTAGGCGGGCTGTGTTAAGTTCTGCAATTGATTAATGGTTTGCAAGTAGTGTTGCGAGTTCACTAGGATACAAGACTGTTGCAACAAATACAATGGAATGAAACAATTGCATATATGACAGCTTGAAAATCTTTGGCCACATTCTTGCTCATGAGCTTCGATTGCACTCACTAGCATAAGACTCTCACAATAGTGGCATTCAGTAGAGGGATATGCACATTGGTTTGTTTGATGCACCTCTAATGTGTCATCAGAAAGCGCAGCATTACAGCCGCATTAGACACTTTGACATCGAATCTAGATGTTTTGGACAATAGACACCGAATCGACGGTGGACAACGTTTATTCTCGTACTGTTCACATCCATATGAACAGCTCGTATTTATCTGGACTCACTTTGAAATTCAGGCCTTGCAGAACAAATTCTGGCATAAGTCATAGGAACGTAGTTGTTATAGTAAACACGTACAGATAGGACAGAAGAATTCTCGGGGCACATTTTCGTCATTCCAAATACATTTATAGTCAATACTACTTATGGATATAGCTACTCTTGGCCTAGTTATTGCTTGGCTAACAACTTGTTCACCAATATTGACCGTCGGTGTCATTCCGTTGAAACACTCGGATTTCGAATATATCGATATTTCGCTCCTTCCTAGGATATATGCACAGGTGTAACAATTGCTGAAGTCATTTTCTCTATCGAAATACATGTTGTTTTTTCTTCCTACAACGTAGGCTTGTACAATGACACAATTGGATTTTTCTTTCGTAAGGAGTATGTGTAGTTCAATTGCGCCCTGATATTTGCGTCTCTCGACACTAGCTAGATTGATATGAATCGTGTTGTATGAAAAAAATAGAGATGTACAATGAAGAGTTCCCTAATTTCTGGACAAATGCAACGTTAGTCTAGCTAGAAAGTTACTGACAGATATAGAGAATCTCTTTCTGAAAGTTTTATAAAGAGATTTCCGAAAACTAAATTTGAATAGAATTTATGATTAAGTCTTAAATCCAAAATATAAAAATATATCATATATTGTATGATTTGAATTGACTATTTCGATGCATTTTTATAACAAATGAACTTATCTTTAAATATTAAGTTTTATTTTGCTGTTGAAACTTCATCAAATTACTTAAACAAAAAGCAAACACTAGAACATTAAAATTAAAAGAAGAAATCATTTGCAGCTTTTTTTTGTCTGAATTAATTGTCAAACATGGACTTTGTATCATAAAAAAGCATATAAATATATATATATATATATATGTATGTCATAATATTTCTTTTGAAACTAACTATATAACACATGAATAAAGAAGAAAATTTTTTAGAATAGAACTACTTGATTATCAGACCAGAATAGAAACAAAACGAAAAAGATCACATAAATTCACCAGGTTTTATTTTATTCTGAACTGTTAATTTAATCAAGAAAATAAATAAAGCAAGCACATAATAAGTTATCCATGAATAAACAATCACAATAGAGACAAATAAAAAAAAAACAAAAAAGAGAAAACAAATATTAGACTAAACAAAATTACAACAAATATAAATCGATCAATAGACTATAAGCCATTATATAATCGATGTTTCGATGCTTGTTGTAATAAAGTTTTAATAGCTAAAAAAGCAAAACAATCTTTCGTATATTAATAAGAAAAATCTTCCAAAAAATTACCTTCTCGTTGTTCATCATTGAATTCACCTTTAGGAAAATCAACATCAATTGTAACATAAAGATCACCAACAATATTATTTTGATCATGTTGTGGTAGACCTTCACCTTTTTTCTTTATTCGAGCACCAGGCCAAGTAATTTTTTGACGTTTAATTGTTACCTTAAAAGAAGTATCGAACAATTATTTTACAATACAATATAGACATTCAACTAATCCGAACTCTAGCTTGATATTTAGGGCGAATGATTCCATATTCGAAAACTATCCAATCAACTTGGACAGTGTCAAATATTTGCTCAATCGTTTCTTGAGGTATAGGGACAATTACAAAGGCACTCTAAGCTTCAGTTGAGAGTTCGAGTTCAATTATAATCTGAGCATTATTAATCTTTTGTAAAATAGGATCTAAAAGAAGTGTTGAAGTAGTCCTAGGAGCATCTCTCCTTCACCACAGATGTATAAAAATGACGTTTCGTTATAATATATGAACTACTACCTTATTGCATTTCTGAAGGATCAAATAAAAGGATGGTGAAGGAATGTGTCTCAAACTCGATAGAATAAAACAATCTCCTTGTGATTAGCAACAGCAACTACATCGTATCTCACATTTTAATCCCGCAAGGATTGTGTTAACAGCTTTTTTCCGAATGCCTACATATCTTCGATTTTTTATATTATTTTTTCCACTAAGTGTAGATCTACTATAGTCAAGCTTGAGATCCTTTTTTTGTGGGTTATTTCTGTTTCCTTTTATTAATTAACTAAAAATGATCGCAATCAAGATCGAATCCAAATGTTCAGATTCAATGCATGCCCTCACTCGATATAAAATATTTACTATAGTATCTTACATTATGTCCATCAAGATGAGGAAATGATACATCAAAACCATTAAGTGCATCTTCCAGAGTTATTGTTAAATTTGCGTATAAATCATTATTTTTACGTTCGAATCTTGCATGTCTATTAAAAAAAAAAAACAAAAACAAAAAATTTAAGTTAAGAAATAAATAAAAGTTTCATATTTACTTTTGAATACGAATAATAATTTTCAAATCACCTGGTTCACCTTCAATATGAGGTTCTCCTAAATCAATACGAAAAATATTTTTTTTCATAATTGAATAAAAAAACAAACAAACAAAGCAGTTCTGTTAGAAAATCAACCTTCAGCCATAAATGGTATTTGATATCCATCAACTACACCTGGTTCTACTTCAATTTCTAATACCATTTCTTCTGTAACAAATCTTTAAAAGAATAGATTTATAAATTCTTAAATTCATTTATTTCAATCAAATTTTTCTTTACTTTATATTTGGACATTCATCACATACTTGTTCTTGCATCATTTGAAACTAAAACAAGAAGTCATTCTCAATAAACATATTATTCTGCTATAGAGATCAAATAAACAGTTCGATATCTATCTATTAGATATACAAGAACATTACACATATTTATGTCATATATGCATAACTTCCGCAATAATATATTCTTATTCTGACATCTGTGTATGAAAATAGATTCTTTTATCTTCTTATATTTCTTTTTGTGCTGTATAACCTTCTCACATTATACATATGACATATCTCAATTTTATCATAGATATTTTTTTGCAAGAGAAAGTTTTTGATAAATCTTACTCGTCCAGGACCCATTTGAGTTGTTCGCATTTCCATTCGACAATTACATCTTCGTGAACCAGCTGTTTGTTTTGCTATGGGTTTAGCTCGAACAACCTAAATAATTGATTTTAGAATGCAAAATAAAATTAAGACCACCCCCAAAAAAGTCAATTTTGGCCAAATTTATCGATTTTATGATAAGATTTAAGGTTATTGTATAGGCTTTTCTAAACCCTCATACAGAAGAAATTTACGTTTTTTTTTCTTCTAAAAACTTTTGATTTTTACATTTTCGTGTGTCCGTGATTCCTCTGCCATTTTAAATGCTAGAAAGCTGAGCTAAGTGTCAAAATGAAGACAAACATTAGCTCTACAATTTACCAGAGCTGCATTTTTCATCTTCTCCATTAATATTTATAAAAAAAAACTAACCATTCTGAACCTACACCCCACCCCCCTGGATTTTTCGTATTTCATTAGAGAAGTTTTCTAGAAACACAAGCTAGAAGAAAATCCAAAAATCGGTCCCTATTAACTTGTAGCACCACACTTTGGCTATATTTTAAAACCAACCCGAGCTTTCTAGCATTTAAAATGGCAGAGAAATTTGGGATACATGAAAACCTAGGTTTTGATCCATAACTTTAAGCTAATTCTTCGTAGATTCAATGTATCGAGCTGAAAGTTTTATTGTGAGGTTTCTACCCCGAGATACATCTCCACTAGAAATTTCATCAAGATTGAATGCTCGAAAAAAACAAATTTCTTTGTTGAGAAGGAGTCTTCCTTAAAAAGTTCTTACTTCAATAAAATTTCCATTATAAACTTCTTCAAGTGTTACATATAAATCCACAACTAAATCTCCACCACGTGGTACTTGATTATATCCATCATCTCTCGAACCACCAAAATGAAAAAAATCACCAAAAAAACTACAGACAAAAAAAAACCCGAAGAATTTAGTGTTTATCTATGTAACGAAAATTAACCTTGAAAATGGATCATGAAATGAATCATCACCACCTTGTTTTAATTGGCCATATCTAAAATTAAAAAATTAAAAGGAATTTTAATTTTCTATATTGATTACCAAATTCTTGGTCCGCTGCAATTAAAACTTGAAAAGCTAAGCCAATGATTTGTTCGAGCTCTAATATTTGTCCCTCTATTTGCATAAGTCTGTTCATTTTTTTTTATCTAGATCTTGATTAATTGGATATGCACTAGCACTTGGTAGATGCGATGAACTTGCACCAGGTGCAATAATACTAGCTGATGGATTGGATGAATATGCAACAAATGTAGGATCAATACTTGATGAATTCAATGAATATGCAGTAGGTGCAATACCATGACCTGGTGAATTCCACGAATATGCAGCAGATCCAATGTCATGATCTGGTGGAGTTGATGAATGTGTACCGG
The DNA here is from genome assembly GCA_905250125.1 of Rotaria sordida. Classification (NCBI taxonomy): domain Eukaryota; kingdom Metazoa; phylum Rotifera; class Eurotatoria; order Philodinida; family Philodinidae; genus Rotaria; species Rotaria sordida. The sequence goes on along the minus strand of CAJNOL010001645.1, from coordinate 1,471 downwards.
ATATAGAACTAGAACCAGGTGGATTGGATGAATATTCACCAGATGCAACACCAACTTGGTTTAAATCCGATTCAATCTGTTTTTTCCTTTTCTAAGTTTCTCATCGTATTGTAATTAGCCATCAAGCGAGTATAAGTTTCTCGAACCTAAAAAAGTCTAAAAGTTACCGAATATTTGTTGTTGTTTTTTACTTGTTTTTGATAATCTTTGTACGCCACCAACAACATGATATAAGCTAGAAATAAAGCAAAGATCAGTAGTGTATATACGAACGAATAACCATGTGAATGAATATCGGACGATACTTTTATATTCACATCTCTACTACTATTTTCTTTTATACATCTTTCTTTTTCTTTCCTATTGTTTAGAAAACAAAGCCGATATATGTTTATTATATATGTCTCTACTATGACATATATTTCTATATTATTATACTAATGTGCTTCAAATAATGAAGAATATTATAGAAAAAAGAAAGTGACATAGATTTATCCATAATCTAAAGTATAAATTAGAAATAAAAATAGAACCAATATTACCTTGAACAATATTTAATAAGATCAACATTATGTATATTTATATGAGAATCTTCTTCAAAATAATAAACAAATAATTCATCAAAATTTGATAATGTAACAATAACTGGTCGACAATCTCGTGAATTTATATAAGAACCAGGCAAATATATTTTAATATCTAAATGAAAAGGAAAAAAAAAAGATAAAACATTTTAATTATTTTTTGTTATGATTTACGTAATCGTTCAATTTATTATAATGTGTCATAAATGGTATATGTTGATATTGTGTACTAATATTCATATGAAAATATTTTTTAAAATGATCATTTATATCAATATGATAAATAACATTTCGATAAGGGTGTGGGTGTGGGTGTGGGTCTTCTCTTCATCACCTACCCACACCCACACCCACACCCCAGCCACCCCACACCCACACTCCACACCCCACCCACACCCGCCACCCACACCCACACCCTTTTGTAGAGGAGAAAAAGTTGTACAACATGTGTGAAATTCAGCATGGAGACTTTTAAAATGACTAAATGGCAGCTAATATACTAAAAAAATTGACATATTTTTTATTCAAAAACTCGTCAACCTTAGACAGTATTTCAGAAATAACGTTCGATCAGCATATTGAAGTATAATTTGTAAATAGGTAAATTTTGTTCAGCTTTCGATGCTCTATCATTTGGTTTATTGCACGAAAAATTTCATTAAATTAATGTCATCGAAAAAAACTTCACTTTATACGAACGATTTTTGATGATATTTTTCAAATATCATTGTAAGCGCTCGACAGTAAAATTGAGCTAACTTTTCACCAGCTCAACCAAATGCGCTAAAAATTTGGATTTAGAGGTTTTCGATGATGCTAAACAAAATGAGAATATTAAATAAAAAAAAAATTTTTGACGAGTGCTTCGATATCTAGCACGATGCTCG